>CANXYC010563254.1:0-12041 GCA_948193065.1 Aleurites moluccanus | reverse complement strand
TTTCGAAGCTTAGGTTGAGACTAGATGATTGGGCCAAGTGGTGGCCCAATTGGCTTTCTGGTTTTCATTTTATGGCCCGTCAAAGTTTAGGTCAGTTTAGGTCGTTTCGGCGGGCTTATTTACGGACCATTTTCCACTTTAAGTAATTTTAGGTAACAAACTTCATTTTTAAGGCTCAAATGAAATAATATGACATATATGATGCAAATCATGCATAGTTATATATAAGGACTCACCTCTATCACTTCAAACCACAGTTTTTCCCAAATCACTGCTTCCGAGCCCTAGTCGGCCCACCGCTTGACACTCCGAGCAGGAGTATTCGACGGTTCACCTATTATCACACATAACACTCCGGTAAGGTATAAAATCATTACAAAACATATCATTCGCACAAAAACACACCAAATTCACTAAGGCATACACATAATACCTTATAAGCTATACTTTACACAAATAAAACTACATCCATTCCTTTATGCAATAACTCATATCTAACACAACATTTAACTCACATTATGCATATTCATCACTAATATAATACATTAACAACTCTTATACACTTATTTCACCATTTTATATTAAACATACACCATAATCAAACTTATTTACAAAGTACTCAAATCTTTCATTCTTTACACATTTAAACTTATACATTTGTACCATTTTCCATACTTATTCATATTCAAACATACCTTTACTAAACACATTAACCTAACACCTTAAACTAGTAAACTCAATTTTGTCCAACTTAAGCAAAAGTCATTCCTTTGATCCATTTTTCAATGCCATTTCATCTAATAACGTATATAAGCATTAAATGTATCACATTTAGGCATTTAAACCTAATAATCATCAAAACACATTTCATTAACCTAGTTCATCACATTCGGCCAAAACAACCTTTCATCCAAATGAATTCTTTTCCAACATTCAACCATTAATTCATCACATTCATATCAAATATAGCTTATTCCAACAATTAAACACCTAAAACAACCAAATGCACACCAAACCCTAACCTTCCTAAGTTTTGGCCAAACCATTTTTCACTCTAACTCAATTCATTTCAATTATACAACCATCAATCCATGCTATACACATCAAATAAACAACATTTGAAGCATTTAATTCATCAAAACCATACTTTTATTCAATGTTCATCCTATTAGGGTTTCAATCCATTATTTTGAATTCCAACCATACAAAATAAGTTCTAATCCATAAATAATAACAAGGAACATCATATAAACATCCTTAAATCAAAAGAACTCAAAAATAAATAACTTACCAAAATTTCTTCCAAAACTTCCTTGAATTAAATTATTGCTTTAATGAGTTTTTCCTTTGATTTAATGGTTAGAATGGTGTTTAGAATTATGGATACTATCTAATTCCATCAAAAATTGAAAGAAAACTATAAGAAATGGGTTGTGTGTGTGATGGCCGAAACTTAAAAGGCAAGAACAATGGAGTTGCTGTAATATTTGTTAAGGATGAAGATGATTATATGAAGTGGTGGTAAACATCTTATTCAAATATAAAAAAAATGATCCAATTGTTTAGGTTTATGGTAATTTTGGTGAAACCTAGCCATCCAACCATCCATTTTGCTTACTTGAATGCTATTTGTTCATCCAAAGTCAACATTGGTGGCTAACACATACATTTGCCACACCAAATCCAAAACCAATGGCAAAAATCCAATGCTTTAAGCTTATGATAGCAAATTTGCAACCTATTCATCTAACCGTCCATTTTTTCATCATTTGATCCAATGGTTGGATTTAATCAAGCCTAAACAAAAACCATAAGGTTGCACACACTCCATAATTCCATATTATGAAGGAAAATATCAAAATGCCCTTAGTGCAACCGAAGCTCCTCAAGCACCTCAATTAAGCAGCTTGCCGGGAATTATTTTCAATCGGGTTTGTTTCTCCATCTATTATTCAAATAAACTAAATAATACCATTTACATTCTCTTAAATTTTTTTCTTTCTTCAAATATAGTGTTAAATCCATCAAAATCCGAAGGGGCTGTGAAATGACCATTTTGCCCCCAGTTCAGAAAAAAAATCAAAATTCCCCAATTTTGTCCAAACAGCCTTTAAACTACTTCTATGCATAAAATCAAGTCATATAACATGCATATATAACATTTTCATGCATAAATATACAATAACAACATATTATAAAGAAAGCAAAAAATTTCCCCCTAAGTTCCTCTTTAAGGGTTAAGTATAGTTTAGGCTGAGGTGTTACAGCTTAAGTCTATAAATGGACCTCCTAAGCTTGAACACTTTCAAGCCATCCTATGATTTGAAACCTCTTGGTTGTTCCATGAATATGTTCTCCTCAATGTGACCATTAAGGAAGGCTGTATTGACATCCATCTACCAAACCTTATAATCATAGTGTGTTGCTATAGCTCATATGATCCAAATAGATTTAAGCATAGCTACTGGGAAAAAAGTCTCCTCATAGTCAATACCCTGATGCTAACAAAAAACCTTCTCCATAAGCATTGCTTTATAAGTTTCCACCTTCCCTTCTATGCCAATCTTATGCTTATAAACCCATTTACACCCTATGGGAATCACCCCTTCAAGTGGGTCCACCAGCTCCCAAACATAGTTCATATACATGGAATCTATCTTTGATCGCATAGCCTCAAGCCATCTAAAAGAGTCTATGTCCAACGTTGCCTCCTCATAGCAATTAGGATCATCTGATTAATCAGTTTCACCAAGAAGAAAAAAATCTTGAACATTCTCTAAGTGAAACCCGTATCTCTCTAGAGGATGAGATACCCTACTAGATCTCCGAGGAACAACTGTGGAGACATTAGTGACTCGTACAAGATCCTCACTGGGTTGATCAACCAAAATAGGATCATCTTGATGGGTTTCACTGGACGAGCCTTATCCAACTCTATCTGTCACTTTTTGATTTCTGAACATGATGGTCCTAGGATGCAGGAGATGTCAGAGGTGATCAATAACCGTAAAAACCTGTATCACGTACTATTATCATATACTACCTCATACTTAAATCATTTACTCAATTAATATTTGTTTTATCATTTTGTAATCTGTTTGTAATTCATACTACAATTGGCTATAATTACCATTATCTTTTGCCTTAACATTAATTATACTCCATATTATGCTATATATACATAACTACAGTATAACTATGCAATTTATACAACCCATGGAGAAATCTAAAATATTTACAATAATTTAGTGTTAAAATAATTACAATGTTATTACAAACACTGCAGAATTCCTTAGGAAACAACAATTAGGAATCTGCCTTCTACTTTGCACTGGAAAGGGGAAGCTAATGAAAGGGGTGAGTATAAAATACTCAGTGAATCTAATATGCATCAACCAAAAGAAATGGCTAGGATATCAATAAACAATAGGCAGATAATCAATAAATATTAATCTGCACACTGATAACATAATAAGGAATCATAATACAGTAAAGGACTGTAGAATCAATGAACAAGTCAATGAAGCTCATATCATCTAGATAAGACAGATGTTGGGCCATGAAACTCATATATCATATGTCAATCATATATCAATAAACATAAGACTGATCAAGACTTATGGCTAGGACCGTTAACCCTTCCTAGCTAGGGTATTTAGTATACAATGTGCACATTACCGACAGTATTTACCCGCTATCTCTTCAATAAGGAAGCTCTGTCAAATCACATTAGAACCAATATAGGTGTAGAACAAGTCATTAGATACCAATAAACAATAATGGTCTCATCAAGTATCAATAGCTCATGTATCAATCAAATGTTACTGCAATTAAGCAGTGAATAAATAATGGAAGGTACAATGAACAATGGTAATAAGAATAGCAATTAACATTGGAATGAATCATAAGTTAGACAATCGAAGTCAAGAAGTTGTCTCAATTCTCATGCCAATGTTGCTGGCGATGATGGCATTCAAATGGTATGCCTATGGAAAAATGAACTAAACATTTCATAGAACACTTAGTGTGCATCAATGAATGGACAATTTGGCTAGGTTATGGAGCAACATTGACATTACCCATATTATCAACAATAATTCCACAATCCAAACAACTCAATAGACAATAATTATCCAACAATAAACATCATTTAATGGATCAAATGAGCATGTGAAATAGGAAGGAGATGAATACAAAGGGATGAATAATGCCTATATGGTTGGGCCAAAATGAGAGAAATGAGAAGGTTTCCAATCAACAAATCAATGCTATAAACATGATAAATGATGCATATTAAACTCACCTTACACTTCAAATAAGCTAGGAAATTGGTTTGCCGCCAAAATCTTCAAAGAAGGCAAAAGTCACAACTTTTCAAATCCTTGTGTTTTACATCAAACCAATCAAAAATTAACCATCCATTAGTCTCCAATTAATATATTCTAAGCTTAATTAACATTAACTAACACTAATTCAAAGATTCAATTCACACAACTTTAACCTAGGGTTTCCAAATTAGGGAAAATCCATCAAATGCATTTATTTAGATGTATTAGATGTTAAATAGAATGGGTTTAGTGTTAATTTTCATCAATTGATGCAAATTAACACTAAACCCATTCTATTTAACATCTAATACATCTAAATCAACCATTACCAAAGAAATCAACTTATTACCTTATGATGATGATCCATCTAAAATCCCACTTCAATATATTCTTGAAATTCTTTGAGTCTCAAGGAAAGAAATGGATGGAAAATGGAAGAACATAGGTTGGTTTCAAGTTTTCTTTAGGTTTTCTTTTGATTTTTGCTTGAAAATTTGGTGGAGGAAATGGAATGGTAATTCGGCCAAAGGAAGGGGAAGGAAGAAAAGATGAAGCAAAAATGGCTAAGGCATGCTTATATAGTAAGTAAAATTGGCAAATTACATTTAGGTCCTTAAACTTTCTAATAATTGTACTTTGACCCCATATTCTTCTGTAATTTATTCTGTTAATTTTGTCAGGAATTAGATTTCAAAGTTTGAATTGAAATGGCTTCTTTTTATTTTTACTTTATTATAAAAATAGTTTCAGAGCCATTCTGGAACTCATACAGTGTGTTCCTCACTATACCTCTACAAGTTCGACTTATTTACGATTTTGCCATTATTCAAATTTTAAGTGTTCCAAAACATTTTTCAACTTTTCCTTTCCACTAAAATTTCATATGTAAATATATGATTCTTTACTCCCTAGTCTGAATAAGAAATTCATCTTTCCCCAGGCGATGTAATTAACACCGACATTTTTCGGGATAGTATTTGTAATACCCTATATATATGCATAACATATTTTTGTGAAATAAGTTCTCAGTATGTGGATTAAAATTATTGAAATGGCTAATGATAATTTTTAAAACTCAGTTAGAGTGAAAACGAGAAAATTTTTTGACAATCGTCGGTACCGATATCGCTACCGCAAAAATGGCAGTACGAGCGGCGAATGAATTTATGAATTTGGATTAAGGGTAAATGATAATGTATATTCATGTGTGAATACAGTAAAAAGAAATATGAGAAAATGTTTAAGAACACTGATAAAGTAAGCGATGGCAAAACCGTAAATAAAGAGAACTAGGGGGTATAGTGGAATTTCGATAGTCTGAGTTTCATAACGACTCTAAAACTATTTTTATTAATTAATATTAATAAAAATAAGATGTTTGAATATTCACTTTGAATTTCAATTCCCGACAGAATTGTCAGAATAAATTATAGAGCGAAAAAGGACCAAAAGTAAATTTTTAAAAGTTGGAGGACCAAAGGAGAAATTTGCCATTTTTGTCTTACTATATAAGCAAGACTTAGACAAATTGTTGCCTATTTTGTTCTTCCCATTCATGACTTCTTTCTCCCTTTTCCCATTTGATTTTTCTTTTGATTTCTGAAGAGAAATTGATGGAAACCTAAAACAAAAACCATACAAACCTTAATCTATCAAATTCAAGCATAGAAATTCAAGGAAATTCAAGAACTCCACCAAAGGGAATTTCGGCCATTTTGTGATTTTTGGGTAAGTTGTCTATTTGTTGGTTTTATGGTTTAATTAAGTTAATTAGGTATTGTTAAGATTGGGTAAATGGTTTAATTGCACCAACTGATACATTAAATAATTCTCCCCAATTTCCAAACCCTAAAGTGAAGTTGTAAGATTTGATTTTGTACATATGAGTTAGAATGTGTAAATTGGCTATAGAATAAGTTAATTGGATATTTATTGGTATTTAATTGATGTTCGTATTGTTGTAGAAAATTTGATTGGAGAAAATCACCGATTTTGGCCTATTGGGAGGAATTGAGGAATTGGGTAGCAAATCAATTTTTCTTGGTGATTTGGAGTGATAGGTGAGTCTTTTATGCATCAAATTACATTCCTAAATTGTTAGAATGACAATTGGAATCCATATGTAAAATGGCCATTTTGGCCGAACCCTATTTGTGTAAAATGCCTAATTTTTGTTCTTTGGTGTTGGATTTATTTTCCATGCCAAATTGAAATGTTTGTTGAAGATTGTTGAGTTATAGTTGTTGCCTATAAATTGCTTTCCATGTGCATGTTTGTTGATAATTGGGGCAATGTCCATATTATACCAAAATCATGCCGCAAAATCCGTAGGCCAACCAATTTGAATGCCACCGTCACCAGCGACAATGGCATACCAATTGTGTCAACTTTTTGGCCGCAAATGACCAAATTATGTTTGTTCCCATTTTTGGTCGTTAGACCTTTGGTCATCATTTAATCGATTATTATTGATGTTTTAATGACATTAGGCTCATTAAATTGATTTCTGATGAGTTATTGATAATCGTTGATGCCATTAGTTGAAATGGTATCTATTGATTTATTTATCGCTTCTATTGATTCTGAGGTGATTTGATAGAGCTGCCATTTTGACAGAGTAGTGAGTTCATGCTCTCGGCCTTGTGCACATTGTATTGATTGATACCCTGTACTAAGAAGGGATGTCCTAGTCATAAGACTTGATCCGTCTTATGTTATATTTATGCACATATATTGTGATTTGTACTTGACACATCTCTATGCGTTTCAGGGCTCTTTATCTGTCATTTCCATCTTGTCCATGTAATATGTGCTTTTTGAATCTGATTGCTTACTTACAGTCATATTCTGTACTTGATTCTGTATTACAAACATTCTGGCAGTTTAATTCATCTATGTCATCTCCTTATTGCTTATTGATGTTCTATTATCCATTTTATTGGTCGATGCATATTAGATTCACTGAGTATCATATATACTCACCCTTTCACTGTTTACCTCTCAAGTGCAGAGCAGGAGGTATATATCCCAGCTCTTTTGACTCTCTATGGATTCTGCAGTCTCATGGCAGTAATTATATTAAACATTGTATTATTTTTGAATGTTCATATCCTAGCTGCTCCATGGGTTTTGTATGGTATAGTTAGAGTATGAACATGGGTTTTGTATGGTATAGTTAGAGTATGAACATGGGTTTTGTATGGTATAGTTAGAGTATGAACATTCTATGTATAGGAATATTGGAGATTATTAATGATATGATTATGGTATTTATAGAAAGTGATAGAATGATTATTGTTATGTGAGTGATCGTTTATATATATTGTTCCGTTGTGATAATATGATTGCATTGTAGTGATTGATGGGTTCTACGGGTGCCGGTCGCCTCGGCATCTCCCGCACCCTAGGACCGTCGCGATCCGGCAACAGGTCATGACAGAGGTGGTATCAGAGCTCTATGTTTACAAATAATAGAGCCTAGGTTATAGAAGAATAGTGAATAAGTACAGTATGAGTAGAGTTAAGGGAACCATGGAGCATAGGAATTCTTGTATCGTCATTTGTTATATTCGTCAAATATTTATAAGTGTTCTGCATTTCTATAGTATATTGAGTACTTTTTTGTTTTTTAGATAGTTTTTCAAAGATGTCTAACGGTGGATATGGAAGTACCAGGGAGACAGAGGTAGCCTCCAATGAGTCGCCAGTTAGAGAGTATTTTGTTTCAGAGGGTTCATCCAGATCCCGACGGACAAGGGATACAGAGAGGGGCGAGGATCCCTAGAGAGTTGAGATGATGAGAGGGATGATAGAATTTCATAGGGAGCTAGCAAAGTTGAGGCGGGAATATCAAAATGTACTGCCACCTCTAGTACCAGTAGCAGTACTACCCCCCTGTTGCACTTGCTGCAGTACCAGTTGCTTCAGAACCTGTACAGCCAGTTGTGGCTCCTAAGGAACCTGTGGTGCAGGGAGGTCATAGAGTGATTGAGGAGGGTGGTGTATCTATGACCTAATGGATTTTCTAGAGGAGGTTGAAAAGGTAGTTAGGAGATTACCTTGTTCTGAGTTGAGAGCGGTAGAGCTTGTTGGGCTGTTACTAAAGGGGAAGGCTTGGGCTTGGTTTTCATGGAGGATAGAGCCTAGAATGTATGGTGAGCATCCACCCATATGGGTTGAGTTTCATCATGGGTTGATTGATGAGTTTATTACAGAGGGAATGAAGACCCAAAATCTGATTCTGTTTGAGCAATTAGAGTAGGGGGATAGGTCGGTAGAGGAGTATGCAGAGGAGTTCATCAGACTGAGTAGATATGCTACTCACATTGTACCTACTGAGGCTGATCTGATCAGTAGGTTTAGGAGGGGTCTTCATGCTTCGCTTCATAATGCTCTATTGGCTACTTAATTCACATCTCTGACAATAGTTATCGACAAAGCTACTCAGATGGAAGAAAAGTATAGAGCAGAGAGGGCTAAGAGAGATCAGAAGAGGAAAGGAGGACCAGGATCTCAGAGTAGGCGGGGGGAGAGTAGTTCCCAGCCTAGGCAGATTGAGCCAGTGCCTTGATTTGATCAACAACTCTCATCTGGTAGTCAAAGGAGAAGGATTTAGAGTAGGGGACCATCAGTGCAGTCTGCACCTGCATATTCACAGGGTTCTTCCAGACTATTACTGAGATGCCTAGTGTATTTGTTTGTGATTTTTGTGGTATGAGGCATAGAGGGGAATGTCGTAGATAGTCAGGTGCTTGCCTGAAGTGTGGGAAACATGGTCATTATATCAGCAGATGTCCCTTGTGGGGTAGTCAACAGCCATCTGCTATGTTTTCTCAGCCTATAGTTCAGATGAGTCAGAATGTGGTCAAAGAGGCTCCTGGTAAGGGCAGAGGTAGGGGGCAAGCATCTAGCAGTGGTCAGGCCCCAGCAGGTAGAGGCCAGAGGTGAGTGTTTGCTGTGAACACTTAGGAGGCACAGGGATCAGGCAATGTGGTTACAGGTACTATTTTGATACAAAATGAGATTGCTGATGTTTTATTTGATTTTGGTGCTACACATTCATTTGTTTCACCACAGTTTGCTCCTAAATTGAATGAGGAGAGATAGTTGTTAAGTGTGCCTCTAGTGAGAGCTACTCCTATGGGAGGGAGTGTAGATGTGGATTATTATTATCCTGCCTGTGTGATAGAGATTAATGATAATATTTTGCGTGCTGATTTGATTGAACTGCCTGTGTTAGAGCTAGATGTAATTGTCATGACCCGTTTCCAAATTGCGACGGTCCTAGGGCACGGGAGATGCCAATGGTGACCGGCACCCGTAGAACCCAGTATCACACGCATAATCTATATTCCAGAATATATTATCCATTTTAGTTAATTACCATCCATTCTGTTATTCTATCATGCAATCTGTAATTTACTGCAAATGGTTGTAACAGTCATATATCATACCACCATATCATCATATAATTCATATATACCATCAAGTATCATATACACATGTTCATCTCCTAACTAACCCATACATACCCCATGGAGCAGCTAGATAATGAACATTAAAAAATATATAAAAAATATCAGAAATATACATCAGACTGTTTATAGCAGGAATCCTTAGAAGATAGATGATAGGATTCTGCAGCGTACTCCTCTCCTAAAATGGGTAAACAATGAAAAGGTGAGTATAGATGATACTCAGTGAATCTATATGCATCATCAATAAAATATAGGTTGAAACAATGATATACACATGATATGGAATGATGATATAGTATTAATCAAATAAGTTTAGAGAATCAGTATCAGAAATCGATGGAATATCAATGGTCATATCAAGTCATGGAATCATATGGTAAGACAGATGTAGGGCCCTGAAACACGTAGACTATGTGTAATCACACAGTTGATCACATATCATATAGGTATAAGACTGATCAGGTCCTATGGCCGGGACCAATAACCTTTCCCAGCTAGGGCATCAATATCAATGTGCACATTGTCGACAGTATGTACCTACTACCCTGTCTGTGAGGCAGCTCTATCAAACCACATTTAGTTCAATATAAAGGAATAACATGTCAATAGACACCATTATGCAATAATGGTATCATCACTGTCAATATAATCAATATCTTTCAAATCAAATAGCAATTGAACAAATGGCATTGCAATAAACAATGTATAATCAACGATAAGCGGTATGGTAAACAATGAAGGTATGGAACAAAAGTTGGTTCGAGAAAGGAAAATCGGCGGGTCAATTGGCATAACAACGTTGCTGGCGACAATGGCGTTCAAATGGTAGGCCTATGGAATATAAAGCAATAGGCCAAAGGCAAGTGAACTAGGCATTTCATCAAACATATGGTGGGCATACAATGGCAAGCCAATAGGTTAGGTTTAGGTACAACATTGACTTGCCCAATTCAATCAACATAAGGCTACATTATCAACAATTGTATAGGCATCAAAGAAACACAATTAAACAACACCAAAATGGGATCAAAGGGCTAAGAAAAATCAAACAAAACCAAGCAATTTCCAAAGGAGTGAATAGTGATGGTGGGTCGGCCAACAATGGGATTTTGCATATGGTTTCCAATCATCAATTCAATCAATTAGGCATGTTATTGATGTATTATAGACTCACCTAATGCTTCAAATCACTTTGAACAAGCCAATTCCAACCAAAATCACCAAACGGCCTATATAAGGCAATCTTGTCCTAACTTCAATTCTACATCAATTAGTTGCCTATTCACATCCAATTGACTAATTCTAACATTAATTAACAAAATCTAACTCTAAATCATCAAATCATTTCTTACAACTTCAATCTAAATAGGAAAATTAGGGATTTCTACAAATTTGCATCAATTGATGCAATATAACACCAAACCCATCTAATTCATCCTAAATAACATCTAAATAAACCATTAAATAAAAAAAAAACACATCTTACCTCAACCTTGAAGAACCACCCGAATTGCTTCCTTTAATATTCCTTGAATTCCTTAGCTTCTTTCTACAAATTGGTGATGGAAATGAAGAGAACTAGGTTAAGAAGCTAGATTTCTATCAATTTTCCTTAAGAAATTTTGTGAGAAGATGAAGAAAATGGAAGGAGAAATCAAAGAAAGTGGTTCGGCCACCTAATTGTAACACCCCAGCTTAAAGGCTTAGAACCTAAGTTCCAAAGGGGTAAACCTAAAAGATTTCTTGTTTGCTTATATGTTATGTATGATACATGTTATTGCTTATATTGAATGAATATGCATGTTTTAGATAGTTTTATACATGTAAAAGTACGTCAAAGGCTGTTAGGAAGAAATTGGGGAAAACTTGAAATTTTGTGAACTGGGGGCAAAATAGTCATTTTGCACCCCTTCGAGTTCTTATGGAATTATCACTATATTTAAAAGTAGAAAAGAATTTAAGAGAATGTAAATTATATTATTTAGTTTATATGAAGATTTGATGGAGAAATAAACCCGATTGAAAATTATATCGGGTAAGCTCCTCAATTGAGGTGCTTGTGGTACTTCTGTTGAACTAAGGGCATTATGGTCTTTTCCTTTGAGGTATGGAATTATACTATGTATACAACCTTATGATATTAGTTTAGGCTTGATTAAATCTAGCCATTGGATCAAATGATGAAGAAATGGACGGTTGGATCAGTAGGTTGCAAATTTGCTATCTTAAGCACAAT
>CANXYC010563172.1:0-22801 GCA_948193065.1 Aleurites moluccanus | reverse complement strand
GGTTGTCATATTCTCTAGCATAAGGATTGATCTCCCTTACGTACATTGGTATGCATGATTGTGCGATTACAGTGCGATTGCACTTTTCACTGGACCCAATCCTGTTATATCATATGAGAGTTGACTCAATCACTGGATATTTGTATGGAAACCTGTTTCACCCTTTATTTGTTATCTTATATGATTTTACAGGTCAATTGTGAGCAAATCATGGTATTATGAACATCTACTGCATTTATATATATATAGATTCATTAAGTATTTTTATACTCACCCATTTAATTGTTTATATTTTTTCAGGACCGCAGTGAGACTCGAATTCCATTAACACCTTATATCCTCGCCTTGGAATTTTGCTACTTATAACATGTAATACTCGGGTCTTAAAAGTATATGTAAATATTTGTACAATATTAGAGATTTCATAGTACTGTAACCTAAGGAGTGACATTTATATATGTGCTTGTATTTCTATTAGTTTTGCATATAAATTATGCTATGGATGTATATAGCTTGAGATATATATATGCGTTGAGTTGATATTGGAGGTTGAGAGTGATATTAATGATAAAGTTATATTGGAAGTGTTTATTGCATTTTCTACAGCGGGGTATAGTCATATGTTAGAGGAGATGCTGTCAAAATTTCAATAGAATTACTAAGTTATATATGAGTTGATTATGTGAATTGCTTGCCATGTCATACAGATAATTAGATTTTTCGTGGTACTGGTAGCTTAGGCAACACCTGTACCCTAGGACCATTACTGCTCCCAGGTTGGGTCGTGACACATCATAGCTATTATAATATGCCCATCCAATCAATTGTCAATATTGATCCTAATAACGTCCAAAATTAGAAACGTACATAAAAAATATCTCCTCTTAGGTTTGAGTAGTTCCTTCTGGTTGTTTATCCATCCGAGGGTGCACAACTATGCTAATATCTAGTTATGCAAAAAGAGTTTCCTGAAAGGAAATCTAAAATCTTGAAGATAACTAAAGTCTTCTATTTAATATAGTAGAAACTAGTACTCCATGCAAAATACAATCTCTTCAATATATAAATCTTATTATGTCTTACTATAATACAATTAACCAGTATTAGATAAATGTATCAACTTAGTTAACTAGTCTACCATAACCCATATGGAGTCATAGTCTAAAGTAAACTTAAATAGTCCAATCCTTAAACTCCTTAGAAGTTTCTCCCTACTCCCACCCAAGATTAAGGAGTGGTTATGGTCATCTAAAATATTTCTGATACTTTAACTTCACAGGATAACACTTCAGACATTTGAGAAACATATTTTATTATAGCTCTTTCCACACTATATTAGCAATAATAAAAATACTTGTAGTTCATATCAATGGTACATAAACATGTATAATACTCCATAAAGTGTGGCTTTCCTATAACCTCTTCCTCAATTCATCAATACATGGGGAAAGTATAATTGAACATTGTATGAAATATTCCATTATTATCAAATCATAAAATCTTTAATGTTATTAATTTGTAACTTATCCATATTCTTACATAACTGTGAATCATGCCCTTGAGTCACTTTAATCTTCCTTAACAATACCAATAAAAACTCAAAATACTGACAAATATGCCTGAACTATTTACCTCAAGACACAAGAAATCACTTACCAGATTACATTAATGCATACCATATATCAACCTTAATTATATACATCTATACAATATAAATATTATGCGATACAATCATCATTCTACTAATCATTGAGAAGAAGGCTCCATTCAACAATCTCTAATCTCGTTGATGCACATGCCTCATAAGACATGAGCTCTCTATAAGTCGCACGTGACCCTAAATTCTTGATCTCATCATTTCCTTATTACTAGACTTTGTTGCTCATTATCTATTCATTTAGACTCATTTATTACTAGCTTTACTTGCTCATATTTAGAGGTTCCCTTCTTCTTTAATTCTTTATTACTATATACATTTAATATCTATCATACCTAAACTAAGCATCCCACATGCCTACGTTCATTAAGCAAGTTATGCATTTCTAGTTCATATGATTATCCTTGATTATCCATAACCCATGACATTAAGGAGTTATGCTAAACTCTACTATCAATATTGTCTTTTGTGGTTTATCTACTATCAATATTTTCTTTTGTGGTTTATCTCCTTATAAAAGTTTATTTCTAAATGTCATATTGAGCTAAGAATTAATAGAAACCTCAACACTATAAAATCTCGTCATGTTTCACTTCACTCTAATATTTATATCTCACTAGATTTAAACATCTTTCCAACTTTTATCATTGTCACACCCCAAAATCAAAAGTGTGACGGTCTTAGGGCAAGGTTAGGCTTAAGGTCACCATAAACCCGTAGAACCCAAACCTGGATCCACAATTATCAATAATATTCTATTATCATGCAATATACTTCTATAGATAGATAATCTATCAATACAATATCACTTGTTCCTTATCGATCAAAAGATAAAATACCATCATCAATAAGGAACAAGAATTACTAATAAGCTCAATCATATCTCAATTCTAATACAATTTAATCTATGGAACCACTATGATTAGTATTCCAAAATAATACAAAACATTATATAATTATCAAGTCAATAAATTAGCTTCTTGGAGAGAGAAAAACATCAAGAAGCTCTGTCTATCCTAGTCAACAGGTCCTCTAGCACCTGAAATCCACAATAGAAGAAAAGAATGAGTCAAAAACTCAATAATACTTAGGGTTTCACGTTGATTGATCAAAGAATAGATCAAATTCAATACATATATATAACAATGGTTTATGAACAATAAGGATATATTTAATAACATATATTTACGTGCCTACAAAGAAATGACACCCATCAATGTGATGATAGAACAACCATCAATGTGATGATAGAACAACCATCATGTCTATACTATCCATCCATCGAGATATTACAATCTCATACCATATGTATGCTTGATCAGAACATACGTCCCAGGGCCGATAAACCTCCCCTAGGTGAAGCCACTGATACAATTTGACCTTATCATCTAGGTCATTAGTTCACATAGTCCAATGATTTCTCCCTCATTGGAAGGACATTCTAAATCATCAATAGCTATATAATCGATACAATGAACAATGGGTAAGTCCAAAGACCTCACATTATCAATATCATTAATAATATTCAATAGGTTTTCAATAATTGCATATGACCCAAATGGTCTTTCAAAGATAATACATTTCAATGATGGCTTAAGGACTAATGATACTACAATATTGAAATAATAATATTCAATATGAAATTTAGTCCAAGAACAATTACTAAACTTCATTTAAGAACAATATTAACAAGTGTGGATTGTATAATAAAGAACAAATTATCCCATAACTTACCTCAAATCTAAAGCAAATAGCTTAACTATCACCACAATCAACAATCCTTAGGTCCTTGGGTTTACCAAGCCTAAAATAATAAATTCCCAAAAATAAGTAAATTAGGGTTTAATTCCCCAAAGTCATAACACAAAGAATTCTAGGATTTTATGCCCCTTAGTACTTAATAAAATGATTTCCAATACCTATTAAACCATTAAATGACAAAGGGTTACTATTCACCATACTATTCACATAAAACCATTAAATCTCATAACTCCCATATCAACTATAATCATTGGCAATAAATACTCATAAAAGACTACCTACAACTTATAAATAACTAAGCTAACAATACCATAATCCATAAACAACTGTAGAAGCAAAGGTGTAGGATTTATCTTTAAAACCCTAAAAGAGATTTCTTGAGAAAAGAAGCCCTTGAAGTGATTTGATGCCTTAAAATGTGTTTCCTATGAAGAATCCTTAAAAAAATGGTTATTTGGGTGACCAAGGTGTAATAGGTAAGATTAGTTTAGTAATGGGGAAGAAATGAGAAGAAGAAGAAGAAATGAATTTATGATTTCCGATTTTCAAAAATCTAAAAATGACTTTTATATATAGAGTCTGAAGTCTCATGCCCGTGAAGAATGAATTCATACCCGTGAAAGAAAACAAATTCATGCCTATGATAAGAGTTCATGCCCGTGAAACAACAAGGTTAATTCACATTAAGACAATCACTTCCAAAAACCATTCTAACACTCACCAAGACAACTATAAGATTAACTAATACACTCTAAACAATATCCATGGCAAAGAAACAATTCTATAACAACCAATCAGTACAATCTATAACCATGGGACCATCAATAACCTCATGCAATCATGCAAATTGAAATATTGGGTGTTACAATTATACTCATAAATTGCGAGTCCTTAGTCTTTTCCTAAGAACATCAAACTCGTATCCCGAACTTTAAACATAGTATGATACAAATGTTCAATTTTATATGACTTTAAATTTTTCGCCTCTCACCAAAAAATATGCACATGCATATCTTAATAATATCTTTTTAACTCCACAACTATTAGAAATCATAATATCCATTGTAAAGCTAGTAGACATCCATAACCAAAATCATATCCAATATTATTCCCAAATTATGGACATTAATCATATCTTCAGGCAATCAAAGTCTCCATAATTTCACTCCTTTCAAAAATTAGAGAATTAACACTTTCATCTACCATTCATGAATTATCAATTACCTTATATCCTATGTCACATCCTGATTTCAGAATGTGACAGCCCTAGGATGCAGGAGATGCTAGAGGTGACCGATACCTATAGAACCCAGTATCACATACTATTACCAAATACTATCAGTTAATTAATCAATTTCTTAATTAAGTTCTATTCTGGCATTTTGTAATATGTCTGTAACTTATTCTGCAATTGGTTGTAATTACCATCATCTCATGCTATACTCACACTTAATCTCATATTATACCACACATACATAATCATAGTCTAACTATGCCATTTATATAAACCATGGAGCAAATAAAATATACATACAAAATACAGTGTTAAAATAATTACATTGTTACAAAATGTAGCAGGAATCCACAGAGATATCAACAGACCGGATTCTGCCTTTTATTCTTCACCTGGAAAGGGGAAATAATGAAAGGGTGAGTATAAAATACTCAGTAAATCTAATACGCATTGACCTGAAGAAATGATTGGAATATCAATAAATAGTAGGCAAATAATCCATGAATATTAATTTGCTCAACAATATATGAATAAAGAATCAAAATACAATGAACAACTGTAGAATCAATAATCAGGTCAATGAAACTATATCACATGGATAAGACAGATAAAGGGCCATGAAACTCATATCACATGTAACAATCATGTATCAATATATATAAGACTAATCAGGTCTTATGGCTAGGACCGTTAACCCTTCCCAGTTAGGGTATCATTATATAATGTGCACATTACCGACGATATGTACCCACTACCCCGTTGGAGAGGCAGCTCTGTCAAATCTCATTGGAATCAATCAAAGCATGGAACAAGTCAATCAATATCAATAAACATCAATGTTCTCTTTAAGTAATAATAGCTCATGAATTTAATCAATTGAGACTGTAATAAAGTAATGAATAAGCAATGGAAGAAGCAATAATCATTGGTATTAAGAATAGCAATAAACATTGGAATGATTCAAAAGTTGGGCAATCAAAGTCAAGAAGTTGGCTTAATTGGCATGCCAATGTCGCTAGCGACGATGACATTCAAATGGTAGGCATATGGCAAAATGAACTAGGCATTTTGTCAAACACATGGTGTGCATTATTGAATGAACAATTTGGCTAGGTTATAGTGCAACATTGACATTTCTCATATAATTAACAAATAAATCACAATCAAGGTAACACAATAGGCATCAATTTGCCAACAATAAACATCATTCAAAGGATCAAATTAGCTTAGGAAACATGAAGAAAAACAAGCAAATTTCCATTGGGTGAATAGTACCCTATGGTTTGGCCTAAATGGGTCATTCAAGGGAGGTTTCCAATTCACATTTTAATACAATAGGCATGTCAAATGATGCATATTAAACTCACCTCACATTTCAAATAGGCTAGGAAAATTGATTTTCCACCTTAAGCTTCAAAGGAGGCAAAAGAGACAACTTTCCAATTCTTTATTTTCTATACCAAATTAATTATAAATAATTCATCCATTAGCCTCCAATTAATAGAATCTAAGCTTAATTAACATTAACTAATACTATTTCAAATAGCCAAATTACACAATTTGAACTAGGGTTTGGAAAATTGGAAAAAATCACCAAATGCATCAATTGATGCAAATTAATACTAAACCCATCCTATTTAACATCTAATACATCTAAAACAACCATTAAACCAAAGAAATCAACTTGTTACCTTGGTATGATGATCCTCCCGAAACCTTCTGTAATACATGTCATATATATATATATATATATATATATATATATATATTATTGTATGTTGTTGAATTGATTGTGGATAAATTAATGTTTTCAGAAATTTAGAATCTGTATTCATGAAGGATTTTATGAGACAGATTTCATGATCTTAAAGGAATAATTTGGAAAAGTGTAAAACATAAAAGTTATAGATTTATATCTTATCTTTAGGTATATAAAAGGGTTTTGTGAAATTTTGTATATGTGAGGAGATATGCCTCCTCGACCAGAACCTGTCTGATTCACTATTTTCTGCAGGAAATCTGAGAATGTTTATTTTTCTGGGAATGTTTGAGGTTGAATGATCCAAAAGTATAAACATAAGAAATGTTCCTTTATGTGTTATATTTTACTATAAAATTTCAGGGGAATTGGATAAGTATAGCTCAGTTAAGATTGAAATTAATCAGACCTGTTCGGATGATTTTGGGCAGTAAAGTCCGGGTGAAATTTAGAAATTTATCATAGTTTGTGTAGATCTCCTTTTGATTTAAATTTTGGATATGTTGGACCCTCCTGAGTTTCTATTTTAAGTGTAAAAAAGAATCAGGGAGTTTGGATGTCTGTGGCTCATTTGCGAACTAGTTTAGTATGAGTTGACGAGGAAGGGGTTCCAGCTCGGTAGAATCTGCTATATATACGAAGTGGCATTGCGAGCTGGCATATGCGAAGTTGCATTGCGAGCTGGCATATATGAAGTGGCAATGTGGGCTGGCATATGCGAAGTGGTATGAACTAGCATATTCGAAGTGGCATTGCGAGCCAATAAATGCGAGGTGGCATTTGCGAGCCAGCAATGCGAACTGGCAATTGGCGAAGAGGAGAATTGGCGAAGTGGGATTGCCAAGGCGGCAATTGGCGAAGCAGAGAATTGGCAAAGTGGGATTGCGAAGTGGCATTTGGCGAAGGGATATTCGCGAAGTGGCATTCGCAAAGTAGAGAATTGGTGAAGAGGGATTGTCGAAGTGGCTTTGCCGAAATGGCATTGCTGGAGCGGATCTACGAGGCTAGTTTGGCAAAGCAGGATTAGAGAGGCAGTGGCCTATTTAACCAGAGAGGCAGTAGCTATGTTTCACGATGATTTCTCTTTTCTTTTTCTTCATTCTTCTTCATTTTTTCTCATATCTTTCTCAAATCAGTGCCATTTGATTCCCAATGCATTAATACTAAGAATTAATGCATTAGATAATTAAATTAGAGCATTCTAAGGCTATGTTTCTCATTTTCAAGTCAGATTCTTTAAGAACTCAGCTTTGGAGAAAATAAGGTAATTTTCTCCAAACTTCATTTTCTCTTTAAATTAAGAATTTTTGGTAATTAAAATAGTTATTTATAAGTATATAGAGTTTATTATAAGTGATTAAGACTATTAATTTTTATTAATATGGAAGATATCAAAATTTATGAAATTTGATGAATAGTGATGTGAATAGTAAGTACGTTTTGAATTTCAGATTTTTCTTTAAGGAATAAATTAAATTGATATTAGGAAACTATAATAGAGACTATAAGATGGTTAAATTATAAGGAATCATATTATGTATTATTGATTAAGGAAAACCTTAATTTTGAATATTTAGGGAAATTTCCATAGGAGAAGAGAACTCAAGAAATTTGAGGAGATTATTGAATGAACAAGCTATTGAGGAAAATACAAGGATAAATTTGTTTAGAGGTAAGTATAAACATTGCATATGCATATTGCTCTTTGAGATTGAATGTTCAATCCCTCCTAATATTTATTCATATGAACCTCATGTTTCGAAATATTGTATTATGTACCAACATTATGAAATTCCCTTAATGTTCTTAAACAAATGGAAATTTGTTTCATATGATTACCTTATATGTTGAAAATGACTTGGTCATTCTTCCTTGGACTAAGTTCATATGAAACCTATTTGTTAATTTGAATAAATTTATGTTATATGTTGATGGTCTTGCGACCAATATGATTCTTGTGGAATTCAAATTATATGACCCATGATATGTTTATGTATAGAACACTTTTCCCAATGAGAGTAAATTCATTGATCCATTGTGCACTTTGGGAACCTAGCTGATAAGGTTTTTATCAATGTTCCACCTAGAGGGGACCATGAGCTCTAGGCGTATGCCCGACCAAGTATATGTTTATGATAAGGTAGCAAGGCTATTGATGCACTCTGCAGTTCTATCATATGATTTGACAGTGCTATTTGATTGTGAGCACTTATGTTTTTGTAAGCTTAACCTTATGATATTTCCATATTCATGTACTTTTGACTTGATCTATACCATGCATGTTTATATCTTACTGAGTTGAAGGCTCACTCCTCTTCTATAGATTTCAGGTAGTAGTGTAGCTCAAGAGGGAGCTAATATAGAAGACAGAGCTTCTTGATTCATTCCTCCAAGAAGTCTCTATGTAATTCTTTTGAGATATATATATTTTTATGTTCATCAGTTTGTATTATGGTATTGTATGTAAAAGGAGTATACTCTAGAGCTCTGTAGTTAGATATTGAGGATGATACTATTTTGATGTCTAAATTGTTATGATTGAGCTGCCCTTGTTCCTTAGTGATGTGGGAAGTGTCTTTTGATCGGTAAGGAACAAGATAAAATTCTATAATGATGAATGTAAATGTATGAATGGTGATTTTATGAATCACAGAAATGAACAATTATAATGATAACCATATATGTTGTGGATATGTATTGTGTATGAGATCCAGGATATGAATATTCTACGAATTTATGGTGGCCTTAAGCCTACCCTTGCCCTAAGACCGTCACACCACTGGAGTTGGGGTGTGACACCTTCCTTTAATGTATCCTTGATTTCCTTTGAATTTCTAAGAGAAAAATAGATGGAGAATGAAAGAATCAAGGTTATTTCCAAGTTTTCTTTAGTTTTTTCTTCAGAAAAGCATGAAAAATAGTGGGAGAAAGACCAAGTTGGTTCTCCCAAAGGTTGATGAAGGAATAATATGACCAAAAATTCTTTTAAGTATTGCTTATATAGGTGGGTTTAATGACAAATTAGATTTAAGTCCTTAAACTATCCATTAATTGGACTTTTACCCCATTTCTTTCTGTAATTTATTATGACAATTTTGTTGAGAATTAGATTTAAAAGTGGGAACTGAAATAGGTTATTTTTATTTGTACTTTATTATAAAAATAGTTTCAGAGTCATTCTAAAACTCAGATAGTTGGTTTCCCACTATACCCCTAAAGTTCAACTTATTTACGATTTTGCCATTATTTAAATTTTCAGTGTTCCTAAATATTTTTTAACTCTTTCTTTTCATCATAATTTCACATATAAATATATGATTCTTTACCCCTGGTCTGAATCAAAAATTCATCTGTCAATCAGACTGCTATTTCTCTAGGTAGTATAATTAACATCGATATTTTATGGGAATGTATCTCAAATACATTTTAACTGTATTTCAAAAATTATTCTTAGTTATTTTGGTATTCCCAGACCAATAATTGGTTATACTATTATTCAATTATGGTGACATTACCTAGGGTATTACATCCTATAACCTCATATAGTTTAGTTTCCTAAAAGGTCATAACTCCATGACAACTCATCATAGTCTTAAGGAATAATACACTAAAGTATAAACATTTCCAGGTTTTCTTTATTTTACTATCTACCTTAAACATTTCAAGAAACATTATTATCATTAAACCATATAGGTATGTATAGTTTAGTAGTTCATCATCTTTAAGCTTGTAAGACCCCTTGAGTTTAATGTTAATTTTGATGATAACAGTGACGTCCCAATTTTGGAACATGATGGTCCTAGAATGTAGGAACAGCATAAAGCTACTGACACTCGTAGAACCCTTCTATAACCTGTAAACATTTCCTGCTATAACATATCTATATCTATATAATTAGTCTATCTGTTATCATCTGTGATCATATATGATCTCAAGGCATCTCATATATATATTAAATATCGGTAGCTAATAATATTACAGACCATACTAAGTATAGTCATCCCAATAACTTACATATCCATAAAGCATCTAAAATATATACAAGGAATATATACAAGTTCAATATTTATATTATTATAACACAGCTGGATTCACTGATGAATATTTCTTGGACTAGCTCTACTCCTAACCTGAAAAGATAAAACCACTAAAAGGGTGAGTATTTTCATACTCAGTGAGTTAATATTATCACACATTAAGCTTGGTAAGAAACAACAAATGAACAATGTTAACAATTGGCTCATGGATAGTACACTAAAGGACCAAATCAAGGGAAATGGTTTATAGACATCAAATATATGTATAGGCCCTGGGAGAAATAATAACCATATATATATATAACAGATATTGGACCATAAAACGATATCATTATTAATATAACATGTAAATAGCATAAGGTGGATCAGATCCTATGACCAAGACCATATCTGTTCTTATAATACCCTAGAAAACTACCATAAGAACATAATAACATAACTAGTTATCAGACTGAGAACATCAAGATAATTAAAGAAAATTTTTGAACCTCAGTTAGATTTCATTTGTGATACTGTCCCGAAAAATATCGGTGTTAATTACACTGCTCGGGAAAGTAGCAGTCTAGTTGATAAATAAATTTCTGATTCAGACCAGGGGGTAAAGAATCATATATTTATATGTGAAATTTTAGTTAAAAGGAAAAGTTGAAAAATATTTTGGAACTTTAAAAATTTGAGTAATGGCAAAATCGTAAATAAGTTAAACTTTAGGGCTATAGTGGGAAACACACTATCTGAGTTCCAGAAAGGCTCTAAAACTATTTTTATAATAAAGTACAGATTAAAAGAAGCCATTTTAGTTCCCACTTTGAAACTTGATTCTCATCTGAATTAACAGAATAAATTACAGAAGAAAATTAGATCAATGTACAATTAATGGATAGTTTAAGGACCTATTTGTAATTTGTCTATTTTGCTTAATATATAAGCTTGCCTTAGAAAATTTTTGGCTATTCTTCTTCCTTTCTTTCTCATTTGGCCGAACCTATCTTCATCTTTTCTCCATCAAATTTTCAAGCTAAATCCTAAGAAAAACATAAGAAAACTTAAGAATCCAACCTTGTTTCATCTTTTCCATCTATTTTTCTTTACGAAATCACAAAGGAAATCAAGAAATTGTTAAAGGAGGATTTTGAGTGGAACATCATACCAAGGTAACAAGTTGATTTTTTTGGTTTGTTGGTTGATTTAGATGTTTTAGATGTTAAATAGAATGAGTTTAGTTTTAATTTGCATCAATTGATGTATTTGATAGATTTTCCCCAATTTCCAAACCCTAGTTCAAGTTGTGTGATTTGAATATTTGAATTAGTGTTAGTTAATATTAATTAAGCTTAGAATATATTAATTGGAGACTAATGGATGGTTAATTTGTGATTGGTCTGATGTAGATCACAAGGATTTGAAAAGTTGTGATTTTTGCCTACTTGAAGGATTTTGGTAGGAAATCAATTTTCCTATGTTATTTGTAGTGCAAAGTGAGTTTAATATGCATCAAATGTCATGTGTATTGTATTGAAATGTTGATTGGAACCTTACTCCAAAAAGGCCATGTTGGCCGAACCATCCTAGTCCAATTTGCCTTGAATTTTTGTCTTGTTTTCTTTTGGTTTTTCATGCCATTTTGATCCTTTGTGTATTGTTTATTGACGAAAACCAAATGCCTTTTGAATAACCTACATTATGCATTTGTTGATTGATATTGGGGTAATTTCAATGTTGCACCAAAACCTTGCCAAAATGTCTAATGAATATTGCACACTAAGTGTTCGATGAAATGTCTAGTTCATTTTGCCATAGGCCTACCATTGTTTCTTCCATAGGCCTACCATTTGAATGCCATCATCGCCAGTGACATTGGCATGCCAATTGAATCAACTTCTTGACTTTGATTGTTTAACTTATGATTCATTCCAATGTTAATTGCTATTCTTATTACCATTGTTCATTGTACCTTCCATTGTTTATTCACTGTTTAATTACAGTCTCATTTGATTAATATATGAGCTATTGGTACTTGATGAGACTATTATTGTTTTATTGATATCTAGTGACTTGTTCTATACCTATATTGGTTCTAATGTGATTTGACAGAGCTTCCTCACCGACGGGTAATAGGTAAATACTGTCAGCGATGTGCACATTGTATACTGGATACCCTAGCTGGGAAGGGTTAACTGTCCTAGCCATAAGACTTGATTAGTCTTATGTTTATTGATATGTGATTGACATATGATATATGAGTCTCATGGCCCATCATTTGTCTTATCTACATGACATGAGCTTCTTTGATTTGTTCATTGATTTTACAGTCCTTTACTATATTCTAATTCCTTATTCTATTATCAGTGTGCAGATTAGTATTTATTGATTATCTGCCTGCTATTTATTGATATCCTAGCCATTTCTTTTGGTCGATGCATATTAGATTCACTGAGTCTTTTATACTCACCCTTTTCAGTTGTTTCCCCTTTCCAGGTGTAGATTGAGTAACAGATTCCCGACCGTTGTTTCCCGAGGAATTCTGCAGTATCTGTAATAGCAGTGTAATTATTTTAACACTGTATTCTTGTAACTATTTTAGTTGCTCCATGGGTTATATAAATGGCATAGTTAGATGATAATTATGTATGGTATAATATGAATTTAAGTATGAATATGGCATGAGAAGATGGTAATTACAGCTAATTGCAGAATGAGTTACAAACAAACACACAGATTATAGAATGGATATAATTTGATAAATTGGTTAATAATTTGATAGTAATTGATAATAGTATGTGATACTGAGTTCTACGAGTGTCGATCGCCTCTGGCATCTCCTGCATACTAGGAACGTCATGTTCTGAAATCGGGACGTGACAAAGGTGGTATCAGAGCATAGGTTATAGATGAATAGTAACTAGATACATTATTAATAGATTTAAGTAAACCATGGAGCATAGGAATTCATATTTCGTCTTTTGTTGTATTCGTCGAGTATGTATGAGTATTATGCGTTTCTGTAATGTATTGAGTTTGTTGTTCTATTTTCTGATAGTTTGACAGAGATGTCTGAAGATAGAGATAGAGAAGATACCAAAGAGACAAAGGTAGCCTCTAATGAGTCCCTTGTCAGATAGATTATAGAGGACCCTTTCATATCTCGACGGATGATAGAGGAGACATGGAGGAGTGATGACCCCTAGAGGATGGAGATGATGCAGGGGATCATGGATTTACATTGGGAATTAGCAGAATTGAGGCAGGAACGTCAGAATATGCCACCTCCAGCAGCACCAACAGTGCCACCTCCTGTTGCATCAGCTGTTGTACCAGTTGTACCTGCACTAGCTCCAGTACAGCCAACAATAGTTCCTAATGAGCCTGCTGAGTTATTGATAAGGGCGGAGTCACTATGTTCAACTTTCTGAAGCTTAATTTGCCTGAGTTTCAGGGTGACAGAGGCAATGAGTCGATTGATTTCTTAGAGTAGATAGAGAAGGTAGTTAGGAGGTTACCTTGTTTCGATGTCAAGGCAGTCGAGCTGGTTGGGTTATTACTGAAGGGGAAAGCTTGGACATGGTTTTCTAGTTGTATGGAGCCCAGATTATATGATGATCATCCTCCTACTTGGGCAGAGTTCAAATAGGGGCTGATTGATGAGTTCTTGACATAAGGGGTGAAAACCAAGAATTTGATTCAGTTTGAGCAATTAGAGTAGGGTAACAGGACATTGGAGGAGTATGCTGAGGAGTTCATTAGATTGAGCAAATATGCTACATAGATTGCTCCTATTGAGGCATATTTGATCATCAGGTTTAGGATAGGATTGCATGCCTCACTTCATAATGTCCTGCTTGCTACATAGTTCATATCTCTGACTACCATCATTGACAAGGCCAATCAGATGGAGGAAAAGTACAAGTCAGAGAGAGCTAAGAGAGATCAAAAAAGGAATGGATGACTTGATTCATAGGGCAGGAGAGGGGAGAGCAGCTCCCAACCTAGACAGTTTGAGCCAGTACCTAGATTTGATCAGAGATCTCCGTCAGGTAGTCAGAGGAGGAGGACACAGAGTAGATGACCTCTAGTGCAGTCAACATTTGCCTATTCATAGGGTTCTTTTAGAACTAATACTCAGATGCCCAGTGTGCCTATTTGCAGTTTCTGTGGTAGAAGGCACTGTGGGAAGTATCGACTATAGACGGGTGCTTGCTTGAAATGTGGGCAACATAGTCATTTCATTAGCAGATGTCCTTTATGGGGTGATCAGCAGCCTTCAGCATCAGTGTCCCAGCCTACTGTTCAAATGAGCTAGAATGTAGCAAGAGAGGCTCCTGGTAGGGGGGCAGAGGCAGAGGTCAAGCATTGAGTAGCAGGCAGAGGTCAGGGTGAGTTTTTGCTATAAATACTCAGGAGGCACATAGATCTGATAATGTGGTTACAAGTACGATTCTTATACAGAATGAAATAGCTGAAGCATTGTTTGACTATGGTACTACACACTCTTTTGTTTCACCATCGTGATCACCTAAGTTGAATAAAGAAAGGCAATTATTGAATGTTCCCTTAGAGATAGCCACACCTATGGGGAAGAGTATAGAGGTGAATTATTTTTATTCGGGTTGTGTGGTTGAGATTGATGATAATATTCTGTGCTAATTTGATAGAATTGCCTGTGTTAGAGCTTGATATGATACTTAGTATGAATTGGCTAACGACACATCATGCAGTTATTGATTGCTATGAGAAAAGGGTTAAATTCCAGCCTGAGGGGCAACCAAAGTTTGAATTCCAGGGTGATAGGCATGAATATGGAATCAGTTTTGTTTCTGCTATCCATGCTAGAAGGATGATAAGGAAGGGTTATTCAGCATTCCTGGCTCATGTGATAAATGTGCATAAGACTTCAACAGGGATTGATCATATACCAGTAGTCTGGAAATTTCCTGATTTATTTCCCGATGAATTGCCAGGACTACCCATAGATAGGGAGATAGAGTTTGAGATTGAAGTATATCCAGGCACTGATCCGATATCCATTCCTCCGTACAGAATGGCACCAATAGAATTGAAAGAGTTAAAGGTGCAATTGCAGGAGTTACTAGATAAAGGGTTTATTAGACCAAGTAGTTCTCCGTGGGGTGCTCCAGTGTTATTTGTTAAAAATAAGGATGGCTCTCTAAGGATGTGTATAAACGGTAGCTGAATAAGATGACTGTTAAGAACAAATATCCACTGCTATGGATGGATGATCTATTCGATCAGTTGCAAGGTGCCAGTCACTTCTTAAAGATTGATATGAGATCTAGGTATCATCAGTTGAGAATTAAGAAAGAAGATGTATCCAAGACTGCTTTTAGGACCCGGTATGGATATTATGAGTTTCTGGTATTGCCATTCGGGTTGACTAATGCACCGATTGCATTTATGGATCTGATGAACAGGGTATTTAAGCCATTCTTGGATAAGTTTGTCATAGTATTCATAGATGACGTTCTTATCTATTCCAGGAGTGAGGAGGAGCATTCAGTGCATCTGAGGATTGTATTGCAGACACTTCGAGAGCATCAGCTGTATGCTAAGTTGTCTAAATGCCAGTTTTGATGAACTGAAGTGTGCTTCCTGGGGCATGTTATTTGTAAATATGGTATTAAGATAGATCCTCAAAAGGTTGAAGCAGTTACAAATTGGCCTCGGCCTACCAATGTTTTAGAGATCCGCAGTTTCCTTGGTATGGCGGGTTATTACAAACGATTTGTGAAGGATTTCTCTAAGATTGCTGCTCCGTCGACTAAGTTGACTTGAAAACAGGAGAAATTCTTATGGACAGATGAATGTGAGAGCAGTTTTCAAACTTTGAAGTCTTGCCTTATGAGTGCTCCAATGTTAGCATTGCCATCAGATGATGATAAATTCACAGTTTATTATGATGCTTTTAGAGTTAGATTAGGATGTGTTCTGATGCAGAATAGAAGAGTGATTGCTTATGCTTCTCGGTAATTAAAGAAGCATGAGATGAACTATCTGATACATGATTTGGAGATGGCAACAATAATATTTGCACTAAAGACTTGGAGGCACTATTTGTATGGTACTAAATGTGAAATATATACTGATCATAAGAGTTTGCAGTATATTCTGCAATAGAAGGATCTGAACCTTTGACAGTGCAGATGGGTTGAACTGCTTAAGGATTATGATTGTGAGATCCTTTACTATCTAGGTAAGGCTAATGTAGTAGCGAATGCATTGAGCTGAAAGTCTACAGGCAGTTTAGCTCACATCTTAGTTTTCAAAAGACCTTTTATTTGTAAGATGAAGGAGTTAGCTGATATGGGTGTAGAGTTGGATTTGGGATCCTAGGATCGTAACCAGGCTCTGATAGCCCAATTTTGGGTTAAGCCACTATTGATTGATGATATTAAGGTGGCATAGGATAGGGATCCATATCTACTAAAGCTAAAGGGAGATGTTCAGAATGGCAAGGCATTAGAGTTTACAGTAGAGGATGATGTACTGAAGTGTGGAAAACGGTTATGTGTACCCGACATTGATGGGTTATGAGATCAGATTATAAGAGAGGCTCATTATTCTTCATATAGTGTACATCCTAGAATTACAAAGATGTACTATGATGTGAAAGATGTTTATTGGTGGCCTAATATGAAGAGAGACGTAGCTAGATTTGTGTCCACATGCTTAGCTTATCAACAAGTTAAGTTTGAGCATTAGAAGCTGCCTGGTTTGCTACAAAAGATAGAGTTGCCAGAGTGAAAATGGGAGCAGATTACTATGGATTTTGTAGTCAGTTTACCGAGGACTACACAGGGTTATGATTCCATTTGGGTTATTGTGGATAGGTTGACTAAATTTGATCATTTCCTAGAAGTGAAGGCCAGTTATACAGCAGTTTAGTATACACAGTTATCTATAGATAAGATTGTACGGCTTCATGGAGTGTCACTGATGATTATATCGGATAAGGGTGCACAGTTTACTTCTCAGTTTTGGTAGAAGTTTCAGGAGGCTATAAGTACTCAGTTATGATTTAGTACAATTTTCCATCCATGGACTGATGGATAGTCAGAGAGAACTATTCAGACATTTAAGGATATATTACGATTATGTGTTCTGGATTTCAAGGGCAACTGGGATTAGTATTTGCCACTAATTGAATTCTCCTATAATAACAATTACCATTCGTCGATTGGTATGGCTCCACATGAGGCACTATATGGTAGAAAATGTTGATCTCCGATATGTTGGGTGGAATTAGGGGAGAATAGTTGGAAGGCCCAGAGTTGATAAAGGAGACAATGGAAAAGGTACCTATCATTAAAGAACGGATGAAGACTACTTTTAGCAGACAAAAGAGTTATTCAGATCTGAAGCAGAAAGATGTATACTTTGCAGTTGGTGATCATGTATTTCTTAAAATTTCACCTATGAAAGGTGTGATGAGATTTGGGAAGAAAGTGAATCTATCGCTAAGTTATATGGGGCATTTGAGATCTTAGAGAAGATCAACAATGTTACTTACAGATTGGCTCTTCCACCTAATTTGAGCCACGTTTATCTGGTGTTTCATTTTTCGATGCTACAGAAGTATGTGCCTGATCCATCTCATGTATTGGAAGTATAAGATATTGGTGTTAATGAAGACTTGTCATATGAGGAGCTATCTGTATAGATTGTGGATCAACAGGTCAGGCAATTACGGAATAAAAAAATACCAATAGTAAAAGTGCTTTGGATGAATTAATCAATGGAGGAGTGTAGCGAGCAGGACATGAAGACCAAGTATCCATTCCTGTTCCAACATTGAGGTATGTATTATTTTAAATTCAAAGACAAATTTATTTGAAGGGGGTAGAATGTAATACCCTATAAAACTATCATAAGAATATAATAACATAACTAGTTATAAAACTGGGAACACCGAGATAATTAAGGAAAATTTTTGAACCTCAGTTAGATTTCATTTGTGATACTGTCCTAGAAAATGTCGGTGTTAATTACATTGCCAAGGGAAGTAGTAGTCCGGTTGACAGATGAATTTTTGATTCAGACTAGGGGGTAAAGAATCATATATTTATATGTGAAATTTTAGTGAAATAGAAAAGTTGAAAAATATTTTGGAACACTGAAAATTTGAGTAATGACGAAATTGTAAATAAGTCAAACTTTAGGGATATAATGGGAAACACACCATCTGAGTTCTAGAATGTCTCGAAAACTATTTTTATAATAAAGTACAGATAAAAAAAAGCCATTTTAGTTCCACTTTGAAAGTTGAATCTCAGCAGAATTAACAGAATAAATTTCAGAAGAAAATGGGGTTAATGTACAATTAATGGATAGTTTAAGGACCTATTTGTAATTTGCCTATTTTGCTTAATATATAAGCTTGCCTTAGAAATTTTTTTGCTATTCTTCTTCCTTTCTTTCTCATTTGATTGATCCTATCTTCATCTTTCTCCATCAAAATTTCAAGCTAAATAGTAAGAAAAACTTAAGAAAACTTAAGAATCCAACCTAGTTTCATCTTTTCCCTCCATTTTTCTTTAAGAAATCACAAAGGAAATCAAGGAATTATTGAAGGAGGATTTCGAGTGGAACATCATACCAAGGTAATAAGTTCATTTCTTTGGTTTGTTGGTTGATTTAGATGTATTGGATGTTAAATATAATGGGTTTAGTGTTAATTTGCATCAATTGATGCATTTGATAGATTTTTCCCAATTTCTAAACCCTAGTTCAAGTTGTATAATTTGAATATTTGAATTAGTGTTAGTTAATGTTAATTAAGCTTAGAATATGTTAATTGGAGACTAATGGATGGTTAATTTGTGATTGGTCTGATGTAGAACACAAGGATTTGAAAAGTTATGATTTTTGCCTACTTTAAGGATTTTTGTGGGAAATCAATTTTCCTAGCTTATTTGAAGTGTAAGGTGAGTTTAATATGCATCAAATATCATTTCTATTGCATTGAAATGTTGATTGGAACCTTGCTCCAAAAAGGCCATGTTGGCCGAAGCATCCTAGTCTAATTTGCCTTGAATTTTTGTCTTTTTTCATGCAATTTTGATTCTTTGTGTATTGTTTATTGATGGAAATCAAATACCTTTTGAATAACCTACATTGTGAATTTATTGATTGATATTAGGGTAATTTCAATGTTGCACTAAAACCTTGCCAAAATGTCTAATGAATATTATACACCATGTGTTCGATGAAATGTCTAGTTCATTTTACCATAGGCCTACCATTATTTCTTCCATAGGCCTACTATTTGAATGCCATCGTCACCAGCAACATTGGTATACCAAATGAGTCAACTTCTTGACTTTGATTGTTTAACTTATAATTCATTCCAATGTTAATTGCTATTCTTATTACCATTGTTCATTGTACCTTCCATTATTTATTCATTTCTTAATTACAGTCTCATTTGATTGATACATGAACTATTGATACTTGATGAGACTGTTATTATTTTATTGGTATCTAGTGACTTATTCTATACCTATATTGGTTCTAATGTGATTTGACAGATCTTCCTCACCGACGGGGTAGCGGATAAATACCGTTGGTGATGTGCATATTGTATACTGGTGTGAACACTCATTTTTTACACTCCTCAGACTCGTGCCAACCTGAATGGCACTCACCGGAACCAAACCCATGCTCAGACAGACTCAGAACAGCTTAGGACAAAATCAGACTAGAGCTGCCACCCTCTCGGCATGGCATTACCGCTAGAGGGGGGTGGCGGGCGGCAACTGCCATGCCCAAGGGCAGCAGCATTGCTCTTTGCCACTGCTGCCACCCTCCTTCAGCTCCTGTACCGCCAAGACCCCCGGCGGCAGCAGTGCCCCCTCCGGCGGTACCAACACCTCTTGCCGGTGGCAGCTCTGTCCTAAACCTATTTTTTCCGAATCCCATATTGGAAAATGATGGGATTTGACCCTCCGAGTCTCTACTATAAATATAGAGCCTCACCAACCAAGTTCTGGGCCCCAAAGTCTCTGAAGTTGATTATTCCTTCTTAGATTTCATCTCTTTTCCCTCTAATTCATATTCTTTTTCTTTCTTTATCTCTTATTGAGTTTAAAGAATTACTATTCAGGGCGTGTGGAGCCCATTTTCTTTAATTCTCCTTTAGCTAAAAAAGGACACAATCCGAGGCGTGTGGAGCCTCAAAATCATTTTTCTAAGTAAAGTTATCCTATCGGTTTGCTTTCTTAAGAGCTAAGAAGATATTTCAACCCATTTCCTCTGCTTCACCCGATCCAAGGTGGAACTCCGATCCGGAAGAGCACTCCGTCTGCCAACACCCTTAAGAGCTAGGGCAAAGGTATCGTCTCCAAACTCATCTTCTTTACTTTAATAGAGCATCAAAATAAAGAATAAAAAACATGATAAATTGAGCATAAAATCAATCCTCCTTCGCGAGAAGGAAGAACTGCGTGGGTTTTGATTCCCATTCAACAGGATACGCAGGCAAGCTGTATAAAAGCTTCAAATCCAAAAAAGACAAAAACCATCTCTTTTTCTTTGATTATTTGCTTTATTTTATTTGTTGAATGTATTCTTTGGGGAATGTGTGATCAACCTAGAATCCATAAGGGTTAGAGTTGTATCCCTTATTTTGAGATTTTGAGGTGTAATAATTTACTTTTATCGCTTTCTTTTGATTGTTTTACTTGATTGCTTATATTTCAATTATTCTTCCATTTATTTACTTGCTCATGCATCTTATATGTCATTCTTTAATTGTTCATGAAAATCTTTTTAAATTAAGGTTAAAATTAGAAGTCAAGTTCAACCGAAAACCTAGTCCCCGAATCCTCTTTGGTTTCAAAGACTAGTACACTTTTTCCTTTGGGATAAAATTGAAGTCAAAATGGGTTTTTACCTTAAATTTTCTCAATAAAAATAACTTAAAGTGGCGACTTGAAAGTCAAAATTATTTTCAAATAAAAGGCTCTAAGGTCATCTCCTCCTTGAGAAATTGTCCCAAATAAGGATTCCGATCCCATTTAAAGTGGACCCGGACGCAGTGCTCGGGCGAGGCCTCACAGTTGACGACTCCGCTGGGGACAAACTTTTTTCAAAAGTTAAAGAGAACTACCAATTGATTAAAAATATTTTTCAAAAATGACTTTTTACTTGGCTTTTAGTTTAACCTTGATTTTCATGCATCACTACCTCACCAGTTACGAAATTCAACCTTTGGATAGCAAGTAGCATTGATCCGACAACTCTTTTTGAGTGTGTTGGGAGATAGCAAAAGCATCCACCCCGCGACAAATCTTCAAATCCTTTTTGAGGTGTAATGAGAAGTCGTACTGTTGGATCCATGCGAAACTCATTGTTTCACATGTGGTTAGGTATATCACTACTCTAGTGTGATGGGTGCCCTTAAACCAAACCACCTAGCCTTCATGTAATGAACATTAGACCTTGGACCTTAGGGCCCATGAACCATAATAATGTTAAATTGTCATCATGAAATCTATTTTCTTTATGCACACATGCATTCATGCATTTGTGGACTAAGAACCAATGAGTCAATGGTCAAACCAAAGCCCAAAACTTTGAACCTATTAAACCACCCAAAAAACCTTCAAACCTTACTTTTCCACCTTTGTTTAGGTTTTGTTTGGACCACCATGACCTGATTCCAAATGTTTCTTTTGAAAGGTACAAATGGAAAGCACAACACCTAGCATGGAGGCCATAGAGACAATGTTAGCTAACCTACTCAAAAAGCAAGAGGATAACTTCCAGGTTGCCCTAAACCATGCCCTTGATACACAATTGCAATCCATCCTTAGTGAGGTGAAAACAATGATGGGCCAAGGAACAAGTGCCCCCTAAGTTGATGCCCTAATGCATTTTCATCCCTTCCACCAAACCCTGTTATTGATCTGACAAATAACGGGAGAGCTCCTGAAGCTACCATTCCACCACAGACTATCAATCTGACCGGTCACACTATGCCATCCTCCTCCTCGAATCTTTTTCATGGAGGAGAGAACTCCAACTCGACATAAACTAAGAAATTGATGGACAAATTTGAAGCTATAGAAAGGCTTCTAAAAATATTAAAATTAATGATGATCTTATCGATGTGGATTCATTTACTCTATTCCCAAATGCTAGGGTTCCTCCAAAGTTCAAAATGCCTAGCATGAACAAATTTAATGGCACTACCTGCCCTAAAACTCATTTAAAGATGTATGTGGGTGATATGAACCCATTGGGGGGGGGGGGGGGGGGGACAATTTGGACCGTGGCAAAATTTTATAGCAGTACCGACCCGGGTTGGCAAACAGATGGTTTTTCGACTTTGGCACCAA
>CANXYC010563160.1:0-12183 GCA_948193065.1 Aleurites moluccanus | reverse complement strand
CGAATTTTCCTTAGTCATTATAGGATTTATGTTATGTCTTGTTATTAAATATATTTTTGTATTATTTTTGAGCGAAAATTTTACTTCAAATATAGATTACTTCTACCAACTAGATTTCTTTTTTACATTCTTCAAGTGAGTAGATAAATTTATAATGTTAATATTATTTTTATAATACATAAACATGCATGTTTTATTTTTATACATGAAAATGGAACATATAATGATATTTTTGAAATTTTCTATATATAATGAGATGATTTATAAGTTCACATATGGATAAATGATTTTAGTTGCACTTTTTATATGTGTCTTTTAATCACATCTTGATGACGGATACTAAATAAGGAAAAATACTGTTTTTGGGACAATACTTAATATATATATGACAATGATTTTTGTTCCATTTAATGGGATATGTTCATGCAGTTGCCAGATTAATTATAACGCACCACAAGATGTCAATGATTATTAGGATATATGTTTTAAGTGTAATGAGAATAATTTTCTTGTATTTACAGTTTTTGTTATGGGTAAAAAATTATGAAGGTATTTGGAATTGTGAATTTAATATGAATTTAATTCATGTTACTGATTGTTTGAATAAAATTTCATTTGTTAAGCTGACTATTTTATTATTGTATAAAAGGTATATAGTAAATACTGAAAACTTTATCCATTCCATTTATTATTTTTTTATCCCCTCACTGAGTAGTTGTACTCACTCTTTCATTTTAACATTTTCAGATACTTTTGCCGTTTCCAGTCTAGCTACTAGATTTATGAGTTGTCCTTCATCCACTTCACCATCTTTAGCGTCTAATGGAGATTAGGTCAGCATAATTTAATTGGGTATATACACACACACATATATATATATATATGTTCTTTTTGGATATGACTTCTTTATATAAGTAATTTGTTGGACCTTAATGTCTCTACATACTCATTTTGATGGTTACAAACAACTAATTAAACAACTAATTAAAGAACTAATTATGTTTGTTTGATTATATACAAGATAGATAAATTCTTCAAAGTTTGCATATTGCAGAAGAGTCCATCCACTACACATAAGTCACAACCACGACTAAGGAGTCCAGTAGCCTAGGTCTCAAAACAGGGCAAAAGTTGCAGCCGCTACTGAGAAATCGTGCCCGTAACTAAGGACTCCAATAGGTCCAATAGCTTAAGGCTCAGGACAGTGAAAAAGTAGCGTCCACGACTTTTGAGTTGTAGCCATTACTCAAATTATTTAGAGACAGTCACAACCGCTACCAACATGTCATAGTTGCTACTAAGATATCCAGAAGGTTCAGTAGCTTAGGGTCCAAGCAAGTAAAAAGTCACGCTTGTGACTGGAGAAGTCACAGCCTGTGACTAGAGAAGTCGCAGCTACTAGTAAGGTGTCTCAGAGGTTTAGTAGCTTCATGGTGAAACATGACAGTCAGCCGTAGTAGCTACGAAATGGTTACAGCTGCAAATGAGAAGTCGAAGTAGTAAAGTTCTTCAACTCAAGGCAAGTTGTGCCCACGACTTTTGAGTCATAGTCGTGACTCGGTAGATAAAGACAAAAAAAACTAGTCGTTGAAAAAGATGGTGCAAACATTAATAAGCATTTAATGAAGCAAAACGACTCTATTTGATGCAAGACTATAAATGTGAGTTGGTATGAAGATTTAATGATGATAAACAACATCTATTGTTGTATTAATTCATACTCTAATACATTTATTGTCTTTTGAGTAAATTATTGTGTTTTCTATTACTTGTAGAGTATTAATTGTAATTCTTTAAGGTTGTTGAAGAGCATTCAATTAGTTTAGAGTTGGAATAAGTTAAAGAAATTTCCTTCTCCTCTACTCTTGTAATTCTAAAGGGTTTTTGTGTGAGTCTAATGAGAAAAATACATTGTAAATATTTAAGTGTGAGCCAAAACACTTAGGTTTGATCTTGAACTTGATTAAAAGGATAATTGAAGTAAATTACTCAAGTGTAATCTTGAAGAGTGGACGTAGACAAGTGTTAGCCGAACCACTATAAAAATTATTGTGTTCTTTTTTCTACTCTTTCCTTTACAACAATTTTTATTTTGTCATCAATTTTTAAAGTAACCAATTCATCCTCCCTCTTGGTTTCTAAGGGACTTTTAGTTGGTATTAGAGCTTAATATCAATTTCTTCATAAGATTTAACCATCTTGGATCAAAGATCAAATGACAACTCAAGGGGCTGCTATTATTGAAGGAGGCTCAACAATGAGATCACCATATTTTTATGGCACCGACTGTCCTTATTAGAAGAATAGAATGGAAATTTTTATGGATAGTGATGACATTGACTTATGGAATATCGTCGAAGAAGGACATGCCCATTCCAACAAAGACGATTGATGGCATTGAGGTGAAGAAATCTAAAAGTGAGTGGACAACCATTGAGAAAAAATCAAATGGAAGAAATAGGAAAGCAATGAATACTCTCTATTGTGTATTAAGTATAAAGGAATATGATAAAATATCCCATTACATTTCAACCAAGAAAATATATGATACATTGGAAACCACTCATGAAGGAATAAACTAAGTCAAAGGTAAGAAAATCCAAATTCTCATTCGTGATTATTAACTCTTCCAAATGCTTCCCAATGAGAAAATATAGAAAATGTACAATTGTCTCATGGTGATTGTTAGCCAAATAAGAAAGTTTGGGAAGACCTACTCTCTAGAAGATATTGTCACGTCCCGATTTCGGAACATGGCGTTCCTAGGATGTAGGAGATGCCAGAGGCGACCGACATCCGTAGAACCCAGTATCACATTCTATAATCAATTACTATCAATTAATTAATCAATTCCTTAGTTAAGTTCTATTCTGGTATTCTGTAGTCTATCTGTAATTCATTCTGCAATTAGCTGTAATCATCATTATCACATGCCATAACAATGTTTAAACTCCATATTATGCTATATATATATGATTACAGTCTAACTATGCTTTTTACAAACCCATGGAGCAATTATAATATACATACAAAATACAGTGCCAAAATAATTACACTGTCTCTAGATGTAGTAGAAATCCATAGAGAAACCAACAGACAGGATTCTGCCTCCTACTCTGCACCTAGAAAGGGAAACAACTAAAAGGGGTGAGTATATAATACTCAGTGAATCTAATATGCATCCAAGGAAATGGCTAGGATATCAATGAACAATAGGCATATAATCAATAAATATTAATCTACATACCGATTACAGAATAAGGAATTTAAAATACAGAAAAGAGATATAGGATCAATAAGCAAGTCAGTGAAGCTCAAATCATGTAGATAAGACAGATGATGGACCATAAAACTCATATAATATATGTCAATCACATATCAATAAACATAAGACTAATCAGGTCTTATGGCTAGGACCATAAACCTTCCCAGCTAGGGTATCCAATATAGAATGTGCACATCGCCGACAGTATGTACCCGCTATCCCGTCGGAAAAGAAGCTCTGTCATATCACATTAGAACCAATATAGGTATAGAACAATTCATTAGATACTAATAAACAACAATGGTCTCATCAAGAATCAATAGCTCGTGAATTAATCAAATGAGACTGCAATTAAGCAATGAATAAACAATGGTAATAAGAATAGCAATTAACATTAGAATGAATCATAAGTTAGACAATCAAAGTCAAGAAGTTGACTCAATTGGCATGCCAATATCTCTGGCTACAATGGCATTCAAATGGTAGGCCTATGGATGAAACAAATGATAGGCCTACGGCAAAATGAACTAGACATTTCATCGAACACTTGGTATGCAACATTGAATGGATAATTTGACTAGGTTATGCTGCAACATTGACATTGCCCATACAATCAACAATAAGCTCACAATCAAGGTTACACAATAAGCATTTGGAATCCAACAATTAACATCAATCAAAGAATCAAAATGGCATGTGGAACAAGAAGAAAAACAAAACAAAATCAAAGGGATGAATAGTGACATCCCATTCGGCCAAACATGAAGAAATGGGAAAAGTTTCCAATCATCAATTCAATGCTTATGACATGTTAAATGATGCATATTAAACTCACCATACACTTCAAATCACCTTGAAAAATTGATTTGCCACCAAAATCTCTAAAGAAGGCAAAAGTGACAATCTTCCAAATCCTTATTTTCTACATCAAATCAATAACAAAATATCCATCCATTAGTCTCCAATTAACATATTATAAGCTTAATTAACATTAACTAACACTAATTCAAAGATTCAAATCACACAACTTTGAACTAGGATTTCAAATTAGGGAAAAAATACCAAATGCATCAATTGATGCAATTGAACACAAAATCCATTCTATTTAACATCTAATACACCTAAATAATCTAATAAACCAAAGAAATCAACTTGTCACCTTTCAATGGTGAGTGGACTGAAATCTTCAAGGTGTTGGTTCTTGAAATTCTTTAATTTTCTAAGATAAATTTGTATGGAAAAGGAAGAATCAAAGGTTGAAATCAAGTTTTCTTAGGTTTTTCTTTTAATTTTTGCATGAAAATGGAGGGAGAAGATGAAGATGGTGGTTCATCCAAGTGATGGGAGGGAGAAAAGATGAAGCAAAAATGGCTAAGGCATGCTTATATAGTAAGGCAAAATAGAAAAATTATATTTAGGTCCTTAAACTATCTAATAATTAGACTTTGACCCCACCTTCTTCTGTAATTTATTCTGTCTATTCTATTGAGAATCAAGTTTCAAAGTGGGAACTGAAATGACTTCTTTTTATCTGTACTTTATTATAAAAATAGTTTTAGAGCCATTTTGAAACACATATAGTGAGTTTCCCAAAATACCCCCAAAGTTTGACTTATTTATGATTTTGCCATTACTCAAATGTTCAGTATTCCAAAACATTTTTCAACTTTTCCTTTTCACTAAAATTTCATATATATATATATGATTCTTTAACCCCTGGTTTAATTCAAAAATTCATCAGTCAACCAAACTGCTAATTTCCGGGGCAGTGTAATTAATACCGATATTTTATGGGACAGTGTCGCAAATGCATTCTAACTGAGGTTCAAAAATTTTCCTTAATTATATCGGTGTTCCCAGTCCAATAATTAATTATGTTACTGAGCTCTTATGGGAATTTTTCTAGGGTATTATAGATATCAATTGTAAAATTCTTAGAGTTCTGCCCAAGAAGGATTGGGAAGTAAGGGTCACTTCTATTGAAGAGACCAATGATTTAAGCAACCTTCCAACCGATAATTTATTGGAAAAACTTCTCACTTATGAGATAATCTTATCTCAAGATAAAGTTGAAGAGAATAACAAAGGGTTGGCTCTTATTGCTTCCAAAGAGCCTCCTTCAAATGGTAGTGACAAGGAAGAAGATGATGAGGATATGGCTTTACTCACAAAAAGAATAAGGAATTTAATCCTTAGAAACAAGAACAACAAGAAGCCATATGAGAAGTATAGACTTAATTAAGTAAAATGCTTCAAATGTGACAAATATGGTCACATTAAAGCTGAGTGTCTAAAGTTGAAGAATAAGAGAAGCTTTAAGAAGAAAGCTTTGGCGGCCTCTTGGGATGACTCAAGTGACTTGGATGATGAAGAGGAAGCAAGCAAGGATGAAGTTGCAAACCTTTGCTTCATGGCTATTGAAGAGAATACATCTTCAAGTGAGGCAAGTAACTCCAACTTTAATACTAATGAAGAAGCTGCCATGCAAATTATGGAGTCTTCACTTTCAAAATATCATAAGTTGCAAATCAAATATGATAAATTGAAAGATATGTCCAATAAGGTCTTAGATACATGTGATAATTATAAATAAAAGATGTCTAAGTTAAATGCTTTTAGTAATGAATTGGAAAAGACCATTAGTCTTAAGACTCAAGAATGCAATGAACTTAAAAAAGAAAATGAATTATTGAGAAATAAATTAAATTCTCAAGATGATTGCATGTCCAAACTTTGTAAGGGCAAAGAAAAATTGGATAATATTCTAAAGTCTCAAAGAAGTCCAATATTAAGTATGAACTTGGATATAATGGAGGAGATGCACATTTGTAAAGGCATCAAATCATAATGCTCATATGTCATATATGCCTCAAACCAAAGCTATTAGGCCTAAACATAAGATGCATAGTAATGTCATGCATAAATCATCATCTCAAAGAAGGCCTATGAATGCTTATCCTAGATCAAGGCCTAATCATAGACATTGGCCTCAATATCATTCCAATCCACATTATAAGACAAGGTCTCAAAAATCAAAAACTCATTTGAGATGTCATTATTGTGAGAAATATGGACATTCTAATTTTAAATGTCATATTAGGAATAAGCATCTAGGATATATTGATACTAACCTCTAAGGAACCAAAAGCATTTGGGTACCTAAGAACAAATAAATTACTATTAATTGTAGGTGTGCTTGAAATCCTCAAAGAATGAGTGTTTGAAATCCACAAAGAATGAAGATTCTTGGTACTTAAATAGCAGATGCTCAAGGCACATAACCGGCAAAACAAGCCTTCTCTCAAACTTAGAAGAGAAGATGGAAGAAAAGTCACTTTTGGAGATAATGGCAAAGGTAAAATCATTGGCATTGGGAAAATTGGTAAGAATGATATCTCTTCTCTTGAATATGTGTTATTGGTTGGTCTTAAGTATAATTTAATTAGTGTTAGCCAATTTAGTGACATGGGAAATAAAATTTCCTTTACTTCCAAGAAATGCTATATAAAATGCTTGAAAAACAAGAAAATTTTGTTTGTTGGTTATATAATTGGCAATGTTTATATGATTGACATTAATAACATGCATAAAAAGAATATTGATTGCATGGCTTCTATTTGTGATGATTTATGGTTATGGCATAAAAGGCTAGGGCATATGAGCTTATTATAGGGCTTTCCGAGATCAAATTCTAAAAGGACAAGCTTTGTGATGCATGCCACATGGGTAAATAAGTCAAAAGTTCATTTAAGGCTAAGAACTAAGTCTCTACATCTAGACCTCTTGAACTTTTGCATATGGCTTCTTTGGACCATGTAGAACTTCTAGCCATGGGGGCAAATAATATGCATTTGTAATTGTTGATGATTACTTTAGATTTATTTGGGTATTATTCCTTGCTTATAAGGATGAAAGTTTTAAAAAATTCAAATCTTTTTCAAAACGTGTTCAAAATAAAAAAGGATTTTGTTTCACCTTTCTTAGAAGTGATCATGGTAGATAATTTGTAAATCAAGATTTCAAAATGTTTTGTGATGAATTTGGTATTTAACACAATTTCTATACTTATAGAACTCCTCAACAAAATGGGGGTAGTGGAAAGAAAAAATTGCAAATTGATTGATATGGCTAGAACTATGCTTAATGAGTACTTATGGGTGGAAGCCATTAATTGTACTTCTTATATTTCAAATAGGCTTTTTATAAGAACCATTTTAAACAAAACAACTTATGAACTTTGGAATTGAAGAAAACCAAAAATTTCATATCTAAGAGTATTTGGTTGCAAGTGTTTTATATTGAATACCAAGAATAATCTTGGAAAATTTGACTTCAAAATGGACATGGGTGTCTTCTTAGGTTATTCTACTACTAGAAAAGCTTATAAAGTCTTTAACAAAAGGACACTAGTAGTTAAAGAGTATATGCATGTATGTAATACCCTATATAAGTACGTCATGTTTTTGTGAAATAAGTTCTCAGTATATAGTTTGAAATTATTGAAATGACCAAAGATAATTTTGAAAACTCAGTTAGAGCGAAAACGAGAAACTTTTTCTGAAAATATTGGTACCGATATCGCTGTTGCAAAAATAGCAATACGGTCGACATATGAATTTCTAATTTTGGTTAAGGGGTAAATGATTATGTGTATTCATGTGTAAATACAGTAAAAAGAAGAGAGGAGAAAAATGTTTAAGAACACTGATAAAGTAAACAATGGCAAAACCGTAAATAAAGAAAACTTTAGGGGTATAGTGGAATTTCGACAGTCTGAATTTCAGAATGACTCTGAAACTATTTTTATTAATAAGTATTAATAAAAATAAGATGTTTGAATATTCACTTTGAATTTCAAATCCCAACGTAATTGTCATAATAATTACCGAGCGAAAATGTGGCAAAAGCACAATTTAAGAAAAGTTGAAGGACCAAAAGAAAATTTGCCATTTGTGACTTAGTATATAAGCTTGCCTTAGAAATTTTTTACCCATTTGTTCTTCATTTCATCCGTGACTTTCATTCTTCATTTCCAATTGATTTTTCCTTCCATTTTGTTAAGGAAAAGTGGTGGAAACTTGACTTAAACACCAAATAATCCATTCTCCATCAAATTAAACCATAGAAATCAAAAAAATTTCAAGAAAACCACACTTGGGATTTTCAACCATTTCAAGAATTTGAGGTATATTGTGTTTTTGTTTGATTTTATGGTTTAATTAGGGTTATTTGATGTTAGTTAGATTGGGTAATTGATTTAATTGTGTCACGACCTGGTTTCCCAAGCCGCGACAGTCCTAGGGCACGGGAGATGTCAATGGTGACTGGCACCCGTAGAACCCATATCAGTCAAATCAATCCTATCAATTCAGTATAATTCATGTACATCACATTCATAATATCCAATCATTCTATTAATCTGCCTTACATTCTGATAATATCATATATATATATGAATCCACAAAATATGCCATTAATTATATATCATCCATTTAACATAACTAATATCAGTTACATGTTCATTTCCTAGCTAACCCGTACATACTCATGGAGCAGCTAGATTATGAACACCAAAATAAATATTGTTCAAAATAATGGAACTATCAATACATCTGAAATCAGTGGCAGAATTTCCAGAGAAGTAGAAGTCTGGATTCTGCAGCTCTAATCCTCTCCTGAAAGGGGAAACAATGAAAGAGGTGAGTATAGATGATACTCAGTGAATTCACATGCATCGCAATAAACAATAGGCATATATATATTAGGTTTCGTTCAATAAGATAATGGGGTACCGAATAAATGTCAAGGTACAATAAACAAATAATCCAACATATAAGTTTGGTATTATATATATATGCAATGACAGATACAGGGATGGACTGCATGAAAAGAAATCATACAATTTCCAAACAATCAAATACGTTGGACCATGTAGGTCCTTGATCATCCATAATAGGGCAAAATAAGCATAAGGCTGATCAGGCCCTATGACCGGGACCATAACCCTTCCCAGATAGGGTACAAATATACAATGTGCACAAGGTCGACAATATTTCCCTACTCCCCTGTCGAATCAGAAGTTTTGTCACAACCATACCAAGATCAATAACAAGGGATACCATTTCCAACAATAGCATCCGGATTCAATCAAACAATCAGTTCAGTATCAATCATATCAATATCCAATATCAATCAATAATGGCCATGCCATATTTACTATCCAATATCAATCAATAATAGTTTTGATAACAAGGGTAATGCATATGACAAAGAAATAAGGTTCGGTAATCAAATAAGAATTTATCAATGAAATAAGGTTATATAACAATGTATGGTTGTTTTAACAGAGAAATATGGAGATAAATTGAAAGGTAATCCAAAGGTACCATAATTCATGGTTCGGCCATTTGGAGGTTTTTCCCAAATGGTGTCCAACAATCAATTAGGCAAATTCAATAGGATAAATGATGCATGTAGAACTCACCTCAACTTTCCAATAGCCAATAACTTAGCTAAATTCACCAATTTCTTCAAAAATCCCCAAATTTGCTACTAGTAGAATTCAGGTTTCCAAATCTATAAATTCACATTAAATTGGTCATCAATTAATTGTTCTCTTATACTCAATTAACTATTTCTATCATCAATTTATGAATTCCATCACTAATTCACCATATCATATTTCAAAGTTTCAATAAAACCCTAGAGTTTAGGTATTTCAATTATTTAGTGTTAATCTCTGTAAAATAACACTAAACCCGTTTATTCTAACCTAAATAATATCTGTTAAATCAATAAAATCTAACAAATAATCACTTACCTCTAATGGGTTTCAATGGCAGAAATTATTCTTTCTCTGCCTCAAAATATTCCCAGCTCTATCCTTAGGCTTAAGATGAAATACTGCTGTCACAGAATATTTCTATGTATTTTCCATGAATTTTCTCCTGAAATTTTGATGGAGAAATCGTGAAATCTAAGAAAAAGATGAAGAAACAGTGTTCGGCTCTTTTGAGAGAAAAGACGAACACAGGTCACGGGAGCAGAAAAAGAAATAAAAGGTTTAAGTGTTATAAAGAATCAGTTACTTCCCCTTTTATAAATAAGTTACTGCTTCTTAAATATAAGCTACTGCCCTAGCAACGGAATTAATTAAATCTCGCTCCGCTATTTCAAATCCGTTGTTCCAGCTCGCGAGTACCAGCTCACCAATCCTAGCTCGCCAATGCTTCTTCGCATTGCCGGCTCGCCATTCCACTTCGCACAAACCAGCTCGCATATGCCTCTTCACACTTCCCTCTTCGCGTTTCCTCTTTGCACTTTTCTCTTCGCACTTTACTCTTCGCGATTCCTTTTTGCCTTTCCTCTTCGCATTTCCTCTTTGGCATTCCCTTTTCGCCTTTCCTCTTCGCCATTTCCTCTTCGCCTTACCTCTTCGCCATTTCCTCTTCGCCTTTCCTCTTCGCCATTCCCTCTTCGCATTTCCTCTTCGCCATTCCCTCTTTGCCAATTCCCTCTTCACCAATTCCCTCTTCGCACTTCCTCTTCGCCATTTCTCCTTCACATTGTCTCTTCGCAAAGGTCGGCTCACCATTGCCTCTTCGCAATGCCGGCTCGCCACTTCCTCCTCGCATTTTCCACTTCACATTCTCACTTCGCCTTTTCCACTTCGCATGGCCAACTAGGCAACGCCTCTTCATAAGGCCAGCTCAGCAAAGCTAGCTTGCCAATGCTGGCTGAAAACACTGTAACCCAACTTACGCAATTCGCTACTGACCTATAATTTTTCTAACTTCCAGCACTTAGAATATTTTTACCAATTTAGGAACTCAATCTATAAATCAATATCATATCCACGAATATTTTCCCTTCTCATTTACTAACATTATCATTATCCAAAATAATTGAATAAGTAAAATTCATACTTATTGCATAGTAAATTAATTCAGCCAATAAAATTTAAAATTTCTACACATATATATTGTAATATCCTAGGTGAAACCCTAGTTAGAAACCCTAACCCTAGAACCTTATACCCTAGTTGGAGTTAGGAGTAGGAGTATTTATCTGGGTGGGTTGCCTTATGTGTTCGATGAATTATTCCATGAGTTTATGTGTTATTGATTGCATTACATGTTATATGATTTACTTGATGCAATTATATGTGATTGATAGTTACATGTATTATAAGATTGAATTAAATATGCTTAAGTGAGTGATCCATAAATATTGTAATATATGATTTAAAATGTGTGTTACATGTGTAATTTATTATAAATTAATTATTTGGGAAATGAATTGAGGGTAGATAAAATAGAATAATTTAATTAGGTTAGAAAAAAAATATAGGACTTGATTGTATAAGAAAGTGAATGAGAGGGAGCTAGTTGAAAATTTATAGGACTTAGATGTAACAAGAAATGATGGAGAGGAATTTAATGGATATTTGAGTGACTAGGATCCTATGAAATGGAGTATTAGTGCATCCAAAATCCAAAGGATGCATGTTAGGGTGCATAGACTTAATATGGGAATGGAAGCATAGGATTTCATCAAAACTCACCAACCCACCCACTTATTCAATCAAATTCTGCATTTTGTAAATTCTGGTTCAAAACCGTGATCACCTAACCACCTAAGGCAGAAACCTTCTTCCTCCTCCATCTTTGGTTCGGTCAAGAAGAATTAAAGGGATTTGAAGCATTTTTTTGTTCAAGTTTGAGTAGAATAAAGGGTACAACTTCTTCATTCCTTCCTTTAAGCTAGAAATTCAGAATTTGGGACTTGGTTGGGGGAGTTTGCTTCGGCCACTTCAAAAATCCAAGGTAAGAGTTTAATTTTTCTGGTTTGTTTAAGAATTCTTGATGATCAAATGATGGTTAGAACTTAGGTTTGGAAGGTTTTTATTTTGGTTAATG
>CANXYC010563102.1:0-30953 GCA_948193065.1 Aleurites moluccanus | reverse complement strand
TGCATGATATTGATATATACTTGTGACAGTCAATCGCATTATGATGACAGGATAATTGACAGGTTATCAAAATGATTAATAGGATAATATAATGGATGGTAACTATAATAAATGAATAATATATTGAGGTTGATAGATTGTATAATGATACTGCGTTCTACAGGTGCCGGTCGCCATTGGCATTTCCCGTGCCCTAGGACCGTTGCAGTTCGGGAAACCGGGTCGTGACAGAGGTGCTGCAAGTGAATCAGTTTTGAGTAAACTGTGACAATCTAGCAGTTGAAAGTTACACCAAAGTTTCAAAATTCATTACTAGACAATATGTATAAACACAAAATATAATTTTATGAGAGACTATAGTTACACACAAGGAAGGTGAACCTTAAATGCATTCCATGCATGAGATAGATGTAACTCAATAAGACTGAAAATATTCCTAGAGATATATGTATAAACATAAAATATAATTTTGTGAGAGACTATAGTTACATGCAAAGAAAGTGAACCTTATATGCGTTCTACGCATGAGAAGATTGTAAGTCAGTATAACCGAAAATATTCCTAGAGATATATGCTTTGGACATACAAAGACTCAAGGATTGCGTAGATGTTGATGTATTTAAGTTATTTATTGCTTTATTCAACAAAGCTCACTTTATTATTGATACCAAAACATGGTATTTATTTTATACTTACATGACTGTAAATGTTTAGTACATTTACTGTTATTATATTGTGAAAGCATGTCAGATAGAAAGAAAATTGATCTTCTCATATGGGTAATCGCCTTTATTTATCTATGAGAAGAATAGAGATGAGATTGTTTTAAGTGAATTATCTGTGTGATAAGAGAGAAAGCTTGTGCTTAAAACAAAATAGTCGTCTCATTTTAGAAAATGAAATTTGCATATCATGATAATGATATTGCAGTGGAAAATTATGAGTAATTATGCCTATATCTATTTAAATCACCAGATGTGACTTCTGAATTGAACTGAGTGTATGAAAGTACTCAAGTTAGATATTAGGTGTGTCTAAACTATCATCTGGATAGTGTTTATAAATCAAAATTATGTTTTTGATAGACATACACTCCTTGGTAAAGGAAAGAACACTATGACATGTGTTCATACCATATGTGTGAGATTTGACCAAAGAGAGGACAAAAGTTAATAATCTCAACTTTTGAAAATATGAGATCCTTGAGAATTATGATTCTCAAATTTACTAACCTTATGACTTTAGGCTTGTTTCTAAGATATAATTCAGTGTTCACTATCTTAGAATGTTACTAAAAGATCATGAGTGATTCGATCATGTGGGACACCTCTAGAAAAACGAGTTGAATTATGATTGAGGGAACTAAACAGAAAGGAAGATTGTTCAGTGGTCACTTTCAACTTTTGTGTTCACAGGTCGACCAATTATGTATATGAGTGAACATAATTATGAATACAAAATGTTATGAGATCAAAAGAGAGACAAAGAAATGTGATAAGTAATCTGGGGTAGTGCATACATTATCTACTAAAAAAATAATTGTGAGAGGTTATATACCCCTAATAGGTGTATAGCAAAGAGCTCTAGTTGTATGTCCATCGCACGGTCTATTTGTCTAGTATGAAATATCTATAAGACTTATAATTGATGGGATGTGTCTCATCATGTGCGAGTGGGAGATGTTAGAATTAATGGACAGATTCGAGTACGCCTATAACAAATGTTTAAATACGGATCCATTAAGTAATAAATTAATTAATAAGTTAATTAATTTAATTATTTAAATATAATAATAAGTTATTATATTTATCTTTTTATCTATTTAGAATTTAAAAAGGGTAAAATAATATTTCATTAGTTAAAATATTATCAATATCCTAGGAATTCTATCTATATAGATATCGATCCAACAGAAAATTCTAATCAAGAATTATAATAAGAAAATAATAAAGAATACGTTCTCTGCAGAAAAGAAAAAAGAGAGAAAAAGTTTTTCCTGTGTATGTGTTTATTCTCTCTAAAAATCATTATAGTGAACAAACAAAGAGATATCAGTGGCTCTTAGACTGTGGCCCAGGATCCTTTTCGTTCGTGATTGAATTATAAACTGATGACACAAGTTAAGGGATCGATTACTGTGCTTCAAAATATTAGTAATATATTTTATGTAAATTATTTGCATAATCTAACATTAATAATTAGGTTCAGTATGATTGTCTGGTATTTTGTGTCCTTTTTTCTTAAAGTTTCTAAATTTGTCCTTGTTTGTATGAAAACTATTGAGAGAGTGAGAAATTATAAATTATAATCTTACAATTAAAAATATACTTTTACAATTAAGAAAAAAAGAAATAAATGCAAAAATAACATATCATATTTGGAACTGATGGCAATAACAGATAAATGAGAATAATATTTTAGATCGAGTGATCTAGGTTTGGATATTGGGTTTCTCTGAAATAAAAGAGAACTTTTTTATTTTCTTAGTTTTAAGATGAGAGAAAAAAAATTGAAATAAATAAAAAATAATTTAAAATGCTATTAAATTATTATTTATTTTTTTTTAATTTAGTTTGATTGCATGTAATACATACACAATACTTAGCTATAAATTTGGATCCATTTAAGCATAAAATGAAATATTTGTGTTGAATTGATTCAAAAGATTATTTAAACCTAATTAGAAATGAATAATAAATTAATGGGAGAACTGAGTATTTATTTATTTATTTTTAAATAAGATAGCATGATGAATCAATCAAAGTTATTTTTTTAACTGGTAAGATAAAATAACAAACCAACTTATCTTTATTTTTTAAAAAATTATAAAATTATATTATGGATAATTAAGTTATTGTATAATAAATTAAATTCATTTTTTCAATTCATATAAAATTATATCATTTATATAAGATTGAGAGATTTGCAAATGAAATTAATTATTCATATTAAAATTTGAAAGATTCACAAATAAATTGCTGTTTTAATTTATAGTAAGATGAAACTATTTTAATAATAAATGTTAGGATTCAAATTTTACCCATTTTAAATTTTTTATTTTCAATCCTAAATAATAATTCACGAATAAGAAAAAAATATCCTCAATAACTTGAAAAAGGAATTCACTTTCTAATTAAATAAATTATTGGGCAGTTAATGATATATTTTTAACTGAAATTAAAAAAAAAAAAATTGATTAAATGCAGTGAATCTCTATTAAATAAAATACTAAAAATTAGTAATAAATTTAATTATAGTGGATAAAGATTCAAATGTTCATACCCTGTTTACTTCTTCAATGTAAATGTATATAAATAATGTATTATTGTTGGTGATCCAACTGAAGTTTGCATTGACTACTGATAAAAAATCACAATTTTCTTACGAAGAAAAAGAGACTAAACACGACAACAACTATACAACAAGAAAAAGAATATTTTATAAATCAAATCTAAAATTAATATGACCCCATTTTTATCCCTAGGGAGCCCATATTTTTATAAACAGATTATCATAGTCATCCACAACTATAATTAATTAGCATAATAACAAATATCAAAGCTAGTATATATCCTAATTATTTTAAGCAGCCTACGATGATGCTTCCTAATAAATTAAATATTACTTAACAATCTCATAATTTTAAAGAAAATTTTAAAAACGTGAATTCAAAATTTCTAAAAATAACCGATCCTTATTGAACCTAAGATAAATAATAATAATAAAAAAAAAATCATCTAAGAGACTAGTGATTTACGTGCTAGAAATTTAGAAATCAGCTACTAGGATTAGCCCAATCGAGCCTAAGATCGATCTAAGGGAGGCTCAAGTCAAGACTGCATAAAAATTAATCAAATTGATTTAATTCAATTCAAACTAAAAATTATGGTTTATATTGTTTCATGGTCGGTAACGATTTTAAAATTTTTACAACCCAATTTTTTATTCGATTTTGATTTAAAAAATGAAAATCCAATTAAATTGAATCAAACCGATAATATAATAAGACTATATTATTTTTTAGATATGTACTCTTATACCCTTAAAATTATTTTTTAAAATAGACCATTAAAATTTTATTAATATTATGGTTTTTTTTATTTTTTTGGATTCTTAATTTTTTATTTCTCATATCGATCATGTATATTAAAATTATCATACAAATTAATAGTATTGTTAAAATAAATATTAATTGGAGAGTTGGGAAGTACTTTAATTTAAAAAATTAATAGTATTAGTTGTAAGGTTAGAGAGTCGTACTTTCATTATTGAAAGCTGAATCTATTTATTTTTAAATGACAAAATTCATCAATTACTTATGTCTTTTTTTTAGAGCGGTTAAAGAGTTATTTTTTAAATTACTCTAATAGTTTTCTAGTTTGTTAAAATATGATTTTTATTTTAATATTTGTTAAATTTTTATGATCTTTTTAAATTTTTTATTTTATTTATTTATTACTTATGTCAAACCGACCAACCGAGATCCAAACCGAGTCCAAATAGTTTTAGTTTATTTTTTAATATTACTTAGTTTGGTTAAAAGATAAGATATTTAAAAACTGATTTTATTGGTTTAGTTAGAAATTTGTATTCAAAACTAATCAAACCAAACCATGAACACTCCTAACTGAAGCTTGTCCTCGTCCTTGTCCTCCACATTTGACATTGGAAGATACTTCACCAAAGGAAACTCTCTCTCTCTCTCTCTCTCTCTCTCTCTCTCTCTCTTTCTCTCTCTCTCTTTGCACTCCCTCATCGAACAACTCTTGGACCGAGTTGAAACATCCTACAAAGTCCTCAAGCAATATTACTCGTATGGATAATCAGATCAAAATCAAAAAATAGGACAATCAATCTAATCATCTCTGAGCAAGTGTGACAATTTACTGCTTCTGTAAGGATTTAATGTGTTGCCTTAGCTATGTTAAGAGAAGAGACATTTGCTTGAAGCAACTGCCTATGAATCCTAAATGACGCAATCTCATCCATCCATAAGATGATGGCATGTATCTCTCCACATTAATCCAGTAGTAGCCTTCAACAATACAAAAAGGAGAAATACCACCCCTATCAAAGTAAGAGAACAAAAATTTCTACAATCTTTCAACTCTCTTTTCTTTTACTAAAAACCAAGAAGCAAGTCAATCTTTTTTCTTAAGGTTTCTAACCTCTGCAACTACTAACTTAAACATCAAAGGCCATTGATTTGGTCCTTAATATTATGTGCTCATCTTGCTGGCCTAGTCCTGCTTGAAGAAGAGTCCAATCCAAACATCTTGATATCATAACATATCAAATTGGCGCCTTTTATAAGGAAAATGCATAGATTCCTTTATTGGATCTCTTTATTCTCTCCTTTTTTGCAGTCCTTCCTTTTCTCTTTGTCTAGCCTACAAGCTAGCATGAAACCATATCATCTTTCACATTTCATCCTTATACCCTCCAAAAGTTTCAAATAGGTGGGGAAGATTAGGATACCTCATCCTACAACCACCTCCATGAAAATGCTTCTAAAAGGATTTAACCCCGTACCTGAATACTCAAAAGCCTAAAAAAATCTATCGCATCTGAATACTTAAAAGTCTAAAAAAGCTCTCTCTTTTCTCAAATCCAGGTTTGGACCCAATATCTCCTTGCAACCCGAAAGTATCGTTGCAATCCAAGTTAATCAAACTATGTATACCTTGACTAAAACTTCTCATGATCAAGCTCCCAATAGTCAAGGCTCAAATGGAGTAGTGAGAACCACTTTAAGTATTTGTATAAAGAAATGCTCATTCCTCAGAGTAAGAAAGGTGGGTAACTAAGGGAATTGATAAACCTTGTAGGAAGATGAGAATAAAGAGGGTTTATGTTGATGAACAACCTATAAGGAAAAGGCCCAAAAGGAAAGTTGGTAGCCCTTATGAGGATTCATTTGTCAAACAAGCTCGTATAAAATATGAGGCTGCCATCAAATGACATCCCTCAAAGGCCATTAAGGAATCAAAGAGAGAGAGGGATAGTGGGAGGAAGAGAAAAATAAAAATGACGAAGAAGTGCCTCAAAGGAAGAACTTTAAAGTCAAGAGACACACTCCTACTGAGGAAGGCAAACACTTCCGAGAGAGGAATAAAAAGACTAAATAGTCTTGGATATCTCTTGTGACCTATGAAGAAGAGGATCTGCCAGAGAAAAGAAGTTGGATTAAGCCCAAAAGAATGAAAACAGTATTGCAAGACAGCAAATTTGCATGCATAATTTGCCTAGTTTCTAAAGTCCATCAGCTGGTGCAAACCCTACCTTTCAAAACGGAGCAAAATGTCTCCTACTAATAGATCAGTTTTTAGAGATGGATGATTTGTTTGTAGAAAAGGAATACTTTGAAGTTACAAAAGTAAGAAAGAGGAGAGATATATTAGCTCACACCGATATGGGAAGACTTAGGGGAGCTTACTCTAAGCCAAGACATTGATAAAGGCAATAACTCATAGGCTTGTAACTTTGGGTAGTACTAAAGTTTCTCATAATTAAATACTCAACATCTCATAATGTATTATCTATGAAATTATTTATAAAAGACAAGCATTTCATCAATTTATCTACACATTAAAATAGAAGTGAAGCCTTTTAGGGAGAAATAATATAGTCTCACCAAGACGTAAAGACCTCACAAAGGCGAGGCCAAAAGACCTTGTTAAAATAAGGAACTAAAGACGTAGTTCATTTAGGCAATAAAAGCCCTAATGAATTATAAGGAGATCTAGACAAGCCTTAGTGAACTCTAAAGAGCTTTAGGCAATAAAAGCCTTAGTAGACTTTAACGAGCTCTATGCGTGAAATGACCTAGTTCGGCTAGTCAAAAATTTGTGAGGCAACTCTCTGCAAGAGAGAGAAAAGACCTAGTTTGACTAGGTAAAAGTCCGTGAAGCAACTCCTTACAAGAAAGAGTCAAGACCTAATGAACTTAACGAGCTCTAGGTATTAGTCCTAGTGAAATCGTCAAGTTATATGTACCAAAAAGACCTAATAAACTCCAGGCAAAATGTAAAGACCTTGTCAAAGTAAGACATTATAAAACCTCATTCGATGAGGCATATCTTATGAAGACCTTGTTAGGCGAGGCAAATTTCTTAGGTTCTTTGTCAGAGAGATACAGGGATGGAGTAGCCTTGGTCCCAAGGGGGACCAAGGCTACCCAAGTATTTTCATATTTTATTATATAGGTATAAGTTTTGTCATTTTGGTCCCTCCACATCCAACCCAACACCCAAAATTTATTTTAATATCTAAAATCCAAAACCCAACCAGCTAAACCACAAGCCCAAGTTTAATAAACTGGATAAAAGAAAAAAAAAAGAAGAAAAAAAAGGTCATTGGGGCAATTTGCTTCTAACACTAGGTTGTGCCGACTAACAGCTAAATGCTACTCACGAGTTGGTTAGAAAGGTGCTTACATATTATCGATTAGGCCTTTCGATCTGTCCCATAGTGAACAAAATATAGATAAATCTTTCATTATACTCGTCTAAGGTCAAGGACATCCGACAAAAGAATTCAACATTAAATATAGAATAAGAAATACTCGACATTCAATTTTCTTTAATTCTTCAATTAATTAGAGCTATAATCTAATTCTAGTTCTTTGGGTAAGATTAAACATTACTTTAGTTGAAACTTTTACTTTGATTAAGTTAGGGTTTAAGTTGAGGATTTATGATTTGTTAGGTTTTAGAATGAAGTTATTCTTTGAATTTAAACATCAAAGATAAGTAAATTCGTGTATATGACATGGCAATTATTTTTAAACTATTTATGTGTATGAATATTATTGAATAAAGAGATGATAATTTCCTTTTTTGGGAATGCTAACTAGAAAATAACTTTTGAATTTTTTTATATTAAATGGATCAAATATTGATATTTGTTAGATTTGATATTTGTAAATGGAATATTAAATCCAAATAAAATAATAGTAAGAATTTGCGAAAGTTTGATGAGTATGTAGATTTTTCTACTGGTTGCTGCAATGAATTGTGGTTAACTCAAAAGTCCAGAAGTACATTGACAAAAAAATTATTATTTTTGATACAGAGAATGATAATTGCAAGTACAATGGATAGCTTTGGTTCTCCATTTTGTCTATGAATGAAAATAATTTTATAATGTGCATTTCACACTTCAGTTAATCATGATTCCCAAACTTTTTTCCTACTTCATTTATAATAATTTCTAATCCATTGATAATAACTAATTGTGTAAAAAAAATGGCAAGTCAAGTTGCTGCAGTTTTCATATAAACCTTAATATTCTTAGAGCTAGTTTGGCATTATTCATGCTAAAAAACTGATTTTTATGTAATATTATAATAAAAGTTTTATGTTTTTATGTGTTGATTTTGCTTGCCGGAGAGAAAGTACAAAACTTTTTTTTTTACTTGGAAGATATTTGTGACATCTCTTTTTAGGTAAGTCTTTCTATTATTTTCCTACCAATAGTATGAAAATTGTAACTTTATTAACTGATAAATTTTGAAAACTATGAAGAGATGATTGAAGCTTTTTTATATCTTTATTCTTATTATATCAACTCAAGTTTGTGGGTTATTGTTGTATAACAAGTTGAAAATTTATGAGTTATTATACTCTCTTTGTACATATAATTCTAGCAAGGATTTAGCATGAAAATTTAATATTCAGAGTTATGAAATTACAATTTAAGTCCAATGTTGATTCCCAATCAATAAATCCTGGCTTCGTCCCTAGAGAGACACATTGTAAAACCTCCTCTGGCGAGGTATATCTTAGAAGATCCTATTAGGCGAGGCAACTTTTCTAAGTCCACTGTCAGAGAGGCACATTATAAAACCTTTTTTGGCATGACATATCTTAAAAAGACATCACCAAACAAGATGGATTTCTTAAATCCTCTATCATAGAAGAAAGAACAAATCAAGGCATTGATTTATAGGCGCAATAAGAGGTTGGAGAGAAAGGATTGACGGGAGAGAGAGGGAATTACTTTTTGGGCAATGGAAGGCGTGAAAAGTGACATCCCATGAAAAAAAATATATATGTTAATAATAATGTCATAAATAAGTTTTGATAAGATTTTAGTCAAAATCAGCTTCAAAGTTTACTGGTGCAATTAAATTAAAGTTAAAAAAATTTTATGCAACAAATTAAAATTTAGAAATAACAATAAATTTAAGTGATAAATTTAGAAACAATAAATATAATTTAATCTAGATATATTTGCTAAAACCTATTTGGCTAAATTCACAATCCAAAAATCTTTCAAGATAGATTCAAAATAATAAATAAAATACATTAAAAGTAATAATTTTTATTATTTAAATAAGTCAATTCGAGCCCTATATTAGTTGTTTCAACCATAATGAGAAACATTTTATCAAAAATATTAATTAAATGTTATTAAAATTTAAATTTTAAAATAAGTTTTATATGTTTTAATAACAAAATTTTAAAAATATTTAAATAGTATTTTAGAATGACATTTATTAATAGCTTCAAATATATATATATATATATATATATATATATACAAAATAAGCTCATATTACTAAATTTTGGCTCACTTAAAATTTAGGTAGAATCAAATCAATGATAAATTTTTTTATTTAAACTCAAAATATTAAAGTTGGATAGAACAAATCTTTATGTTTATGAATAACTTTACACTTGTTTATTTGAAGATAGGCTTAACGATAAAAATAAATAAATAATTATGCCTAATTCTTTCCATGGCATAAGATGATTAGTCTAATTTTAAAATTAGAGTAAATAGTCTATTTTGAAAGAATTTAAGGTTTTATTTTTTAATGCTTGTTGGCTTTTGGGCAATTGTCAATATTGGGTGAATGGTCCTGATCTTCCCACGGGTCCGTTTTAACCACTCATCATTAGGTGCATCATGTGCCTGAATGAAAATGAAATTCCCTATGTTGTCATATGGACCGATACGGTTGGTCTAATCGATTTAATAAAAAAAAAAATTAAAAATCGATCATTTAGTATTTTTTATAAGGGTTAAAAAAAAATTATTTTTGTGTAGGTCATGGGTCATGACATTTAGGTAAAAATCAACTTTAAATCACAAATAATTTAATTTAGACATTTTTTTTAATCATCCAGTTCAAAACTTAATTTTATAATCATAAAAAAATATATATATTATAAATATATATGTTGATATAATTTTGATTCGATACTGATTGATGAATTTTTAATTTTGTAAAAATAAAAAAAAAAATATTATTCAACTACTAAATATATATTTCAGTATAATTATGATTCAATACTAATTGATGATTTTCTATTTTTATTAATTTTAAAATCGAATTAAATTTAAAAATTATGAAAATTTTATTTTAAAATTAAAAATTATAAAAGTTAAAAAAAAAAACTAAAAATTATTATGTTTTTTTAAAAAAAAAGAAAAGAAAAAGAGGTAGGGGAGAATTAATAAAGTAAAAGAGAAAAAGTCAGATTCTGGCAAGGAATGCGTCCATTTTACACTCTCCTCTTCCATTGCTATGTGTCTGTAAGAGTTATCCGAATATAAACTGCCACCTCATCGTCATCTTCAATCACTTTTTAACCCTTTCAATAAATAAATAAAATAATCCCATTAATAAAGTCAAGAAATTACATAAATAAAAGGCATTAGTAGTATATTATTATTCATTATTGTTTGTAGTAGGATGCATTGGTTGAATTTGATTAATTTAAAGAGTTTTTATGAAATTAAATAAATATTTTTGATTTAAATTTTTTTTATTAAATTAAATTATTATTATAATTAAACTGTTGATTTTAATTTGATTTAAATATATTCGGTTTGTCAATTTTAAATTAATTTTTTTATAAATTATCATTATTTTATTATAAATTAAAAAAAATATCTATAAAATATCAGTAGTAAACTCAAGAATTATATATTTTTTATATTTTTAATTAATTTTTATAAATGATATTTTTTAAAATTTTAAATTAATATTAAATTAAAAAATATGATTATATATAAAATAAAATCAAATATACTTAATTGTAATATATATATATATATATATATATATATATAACTTCAATTAGTTAGATTTAAATGAGTGAAATTGACATATTATGTGATTTTCATATTATTTGTCTTTGTTAGCTTCACACTAAAGGAATTTACTTTGGTAGAAATTTCAACTATTAGTGTAGTTAGTAAAAGAATTTATTATTATTTTTATTAATTTAATTTGATTACTGAGACTGATTAATAATACTAGACTGATTAATAATACTATCTTACTGTTAAAATAATTAATTTAATTGTGAAAGTTTCTCTAAAATTATATTTTTTACTCCCCACTTTTTCACTCCAATTATAAATTTTTAAATTTTGATATACTTAAATTATAAAATTATATTAATCAAATAAGGTATAAAAGATTATTAGTTAATAAATTAAGAATCAAATATTTATTTCAAAATGTATAATTATATATTTATTTTATAAAAAATATCTAATAATTAAATATGTATTCATAATATAAGATATTTAAAATTTAAAATCTAAAACACTTGTTTAAATATTTGTTAAAAATATAGGAAAGGAAGAAAGAGTATATTTAGATTTTGTGATTAGTGGTTTCAAAACATTAGGAAATATCTATTTCATTTGGTATAATTATAATTATTTTTTTAATATTAATTTTATTTATGAGATTTTTATCACTTGATTAATTCACCAATTATAATATCGTGTTAGTTTTTAAGTTTGGTAATTAAATAATAATCACTTTAGCTTCATGTGGCATAATTTGGAGAATAATGGGGCCAACTCAACAAACTATTGGCATTTATTATATGTCAATATGGATGTTTATTAATTAATTTAACTTAGGAAAAAAATAAAGGTAGATGTGATTTCAAATTTAAAAGGTGTTTGAATTTATTTAAAATAAATATAAAATATTATTTTAAAATTTGAAAAATGTTAAAAAAATTTGAATATTTAAATAATTAAAATAAAATTTCACCTTCTTAATATACTTCATATTCTTTTTTTTTTTCCATGGATATTTCTTTTTGCCAAACAACCAACCCTCCACCATATATATTCTTTTATTTAATATTGAATTATACAAATAGGTGTAACCATCTTTAGTATAAAACTCTTTGTGAATTAAATAAATAAATAAAACAAAGTCATATTATTTTATCACATAGATAAAGTAATATTTTATTTATATATTTATTTTTAACAATAAAATAATATTATAAATTATTTTTTATTCAGTGCATTAAATATTTTTTAATCCAATAAAAAATAGACGGGTTAAAATTATAATAATCTTGTATGATATGATATTATTTGGAGTATAATAGAGTATGAATGTTTTTTCACTGAAAAATAATCACAAAAAGATTCAAAAATAAAAAATTATTTATAATTTGATTATAAAAATTAAACTATACTGAATAAAAAAAATATATGAAAAAAAAATTAAATTTAAATTTATCATCCATTAAAATATGTATTATTATTAAATTGAATATAATGACTATAATAATACAATATTCATAATTATGAATTTGGATAATCCTTCAAATTTTTTAAATTAAGTTAGTGAAATCATATGTAATATTAAATTTATTTAAAATAAATTATTTATATTGATATTTAAAAATTTATAATAAAGAATAATATCATGGGGATGGTGTAAGATAGAAATAAAGTTGGATCAACCATATGGAGAGCATATATCAATTTACTGATTAGATTATTTCTTGAGCTTTATCCCTTACCTACGTACACGTGTGATTTGCATAGACAAATGACAAATGGATAAAAATATGAAGATTTCAACTTTAATTGATTAATTAAATCCATGTTTAGCACTTTAAAAATAGAAAGTATAAAGTTCCACAAGTTCTTTCAATTAATTGAATTTATCTTGATACCCATTATAACTAAGGTTTTTTGAAATTAAAAAACATTAGTTTAAATAAAAAATTCCTAAATATGAACTATTTTTTGAGAATCAGAATAAGAAAAAAAATAAAAAAATTGGATAAGACAAAAATTATAATAATTGAATGAGTTTAAATCTGAATTTTTTTTTTATTATTACAGAAATAAGAGATTTTTTTATTTATTATTAAAAATAATTTTTAAATAATACTTCATCAGTCCTATAATAATATTTTAATTTTATTTTTAATATATTATAATTTAATTGTATTATTTTTTTTAATTTAAATTATATTTTATTTTAATATTATAATAATATGCTTATTAAAAAATTTTGTTGTAAAATATAAAAATTAATTAAGAGATATAAAATATGAGAGAATTAAAAAAGTGAAAGAAAATTAAAGTAAAAAAAATAATTAAAATTATAAATAAATTAAAAATAATAAAATAAATCAATTTTTTTAATAATTATATTTTTATAATTAAAATATTTATTAAAATATAAATAAAGTATTATTTTACACTTAATAACTAATATCCTTTTTTATCCATAAATCAATGATTATTTTTTTCTTTTTCACAAAAAAAAAATTTCAAAAAAGCCTAAAAAACACAAGATTTAATGCTTAAAATTATAGTTTAGAGGAAATCTCAAAATTCGAATATTATAAGTTAAATTAATATTAAAAAGGATACAAGATTTAAATCTAGATCAAAAAATATATAATATTATTAATATATTTTCAAATCATCTTATATATATATATATATATATAATTAATTTATAAATTTTTAATTTTCTATATTACTATGACTAATTAAAATGATGGCTCAATCAAGTGAAAATCAAATTTTAAATATGATCAATGTAAAATTCTACTCTTAATATTAAAAAAAAAAAAAATTAATTGTGATAACATAGGAACTACATATATATATATCAAATACAAATCAAATTCCAATTATAGTACATAATTGACTTATTATGGAAAAATTTTACTATTAATTATTATTAATTAGTGGCATTAACCTTATGAGTTGTTAATCTAAAAATAATTAGAAGATAAGAAGTCACAATTATTGAGACATTTTTCTAAACAACACTGCCAATTTTAGATCTGGCACTGTAACTGTGCCTCTCTTTCTCTTCTTCCATCTCTCACCGTTAAACAAACAACACACTAGGCCCCACACACACGTACCTTTCTCTGTCTCTCTCTTTATATACAAAGCCTCTCCTTCCTCAACGAACTCACCACACACGCTTCATTTCATTTCTTAATTTCAAGAGACGCTTTGTTTTACTCTGTTTTGTTTATTTTTTGTTTGTTTTTGTTTCTGGTTCTTGTTTTTCTGGTGGGTTTGTTTGGAGGAGATAATTGGGAGATTATTATATTATGGGTGCGGCGATTTTGCCGGATCTTGGGACGGAGATTTTGATTCCGGTATGTGCGGTTATCGGAATTGGGTTCTCACTGATTCAATGGTTGCTTGTTTCTAAAGTGAAGCTGGTCCCTGCTGGTGGTGGTAGAGATGCGGCGGCGGGGAATAATAAAAATGGGTATTCTGATTATCTTATTGAAGAAGAAGAAGGTCTCAATGACCATAACATTGTTCTTAAATGCGCCGACATTCAAAGCGCCATTTCTGAAGGTAATTATAAATGTCTTTGCATCTCTATGTTTTAATTTTTTTATATGCATGCATGCATGCATGCATGCATGTGTTTATGCATCGATGTGTACATGCATGTATGTATGTGGGTTTTTTTTTTAAGATTAGATCTCTGCTTGATGTGGGGTTTAGTGTTTTTTTGGGATGTTTAAGTGTGTTTTTATTGATAAAAGATGTGTTTTTTTTTCTTTAGTTTATTTTTTGGGTTGTGGGGTTGGAAGGAAAGCCAGAAAGGCAACGGTGGCTTGTTTGTTTTGTCCTCCTTTGTTTTTTCATGGGAATAGTGATGATGCCTGTGGGCTTTTCTGATTTTCGTAGTTTATATCTGATTATGATTTCTGTAAGTGAATTTGTTGTTGAATTGGTTTAAAATTATGACAAATTGTTATGAAAATTTATTTCCGTAATTAAAGCCTGTGCTTAAGCAATTCCAGAAAGATGGTTTTGGCATCTGGGTTTCCTGATTTCTCAGTATTCTTTTTTGTAATTGAAATTGATTACTTTTGCTGTGTCATGATTCATGATTATATTTATAACTTAAGAGTATAATTGAGATCTGGCCATTTATTTTCTTGTTTTGTTTTATGCTTGTGTTTTTGTAATTTTTTATTGGAAGGCTGAAGTCACGGATATGAGAAGTGAAATGAAAAACTTTGGACGTTTTGTCATAATTGGAATGCATATTGTGATATTCCCTGTCAGTCTATGCTCCAAGTTTTTATATGCTGCCACCAACATTTAATCATATGCCTACTGGCTGTGAAAGTTTCTGCCTTTATAGCTTTGTCAAAATTGTGCTAGATCTAGCAATTACTTCCCTGTCCTGAGATATGATGAAATTCCCAGAAACTAAAACAGATCTGGGCTTTTAAAGCCAATATTGTTGTCCTTAAAATCTAGATTAGGGCTGGTTGATTGATGCTGATTAGCTCTATTAAGTCTCATTTTTTTCCCCATTTGAGTTATTTGCTTTTCATTATTTGGTGTATAAACGAAAGTGTCATTAGTCTTAATTTATGATGACGACATGTGAATGTGATCATTTTATAATTAGCTCCAGGCCTAAATGGGGTCACTTATGTGTAAGACCTATGATATGTGAAATTCTGTTGGACAGGGCTTTAACTAAGTTTTTTATGGTTAAAATTCTTTTTGATATGATATTTGTAGTTTGTACTTTACAATGTGAAGATTTTTCCCCCAATACAGCACATTTTTTCTGTGCAAAAAATTTAAAAAAAGAGAAGAAATAAAAGAAAAGAAAAAAAGTTTGTGTTTATAATTAGGATATGAAAAAATAAGATATTCAGATTTTTCCGTCCTCTTAATTTTGTGTTAAGTACATATCTTTTTGGCACTGTACATGATTGGTTTTGGCTCCTTATTATCCACCTCCATTTTTCCTTTGTCCAATGATAAATTATGTATAATATAATGTGCAAGGACAGTATCTTATTCTTGAGTTATTTAGTTTTAAATTCAATATTGGTTTTTCTATTCTAAATATAATTTTCTATTTTTTTTGCTCCACATGACGTATAATGGAAATATAATTTGTATACAATCATATATGCCAAAATATGGAAATGTAATTTGTATTGAAAAATTGACTTGCTGCTTTTTCGGTGTTGAAACCTTTTTCCAATTAGGTGCAATTTTCATTTCATATTCTTATCTTGTATCATGCCAATTATATACCAATAACCTTCAATCTATACTATTGATGGGGCAACTATGCTATTTGCTAATTTGGTTTGTTGATGTCACAGGGGCAACCTCCTTCCTTTTCACTGAATATCAGTATGTTGGAATTTTCATGGTTGCCTTTGCAATCCTTATTTTCCTATTTCTTGGCTCTGTTGAAGGATTCAGCACCAAGGCTCAGCCTTGCACCTATAACCCATTAAAGTTGTGCAAGCCTGCTCTAGCCACTGCTGCCTTCAGCACTGTATCCTTCTTGCTTGGTGCTTTCACTTCTGTGGTTTCTGGTTTCCTTGGGATGAAAATTGCAACATATGCAAATGCCAGAACCACCCTTGAGGCAAGAAAAGGAGTTGGCAAGGCTTTTATCACTGCATTTAGATCTGGTGCTGTCATGGGGTTTCTCCTTGCTGCAAATGGTCTTTTGGTGCTTTTTATTGCCATCAACCTCTTTAAGCTGTACTATGTCGATGACTGGGCTGGCCTTTTTGAGGCTATAACTGGTTATGGTCTTGGAGGATCTTCCATGGCTCTCTTTGGAAGAGTTGGTGGAGGTATCTACACCAAAGCTGCTGATGTTGGTGCTGATCTTGTTGGCAAGGTAGAAAGGAACATCCCTGAGGATGACCCAAGAAATCCAGCTGTAAGGAACTTTTCCCCTCTTGCGAAATGATTTTGTATCTTAAGAACTGAATTTTTTTTCTCTGGTTGGGATTGTCTCTAAGTTGCTTCTTTGTTTTCAGGTGATTGCCGATAATGTCGGTGATAATGTTGGTGATATTGCTGGTATGGGATCTGACCTTTTTGGCTCATATGCAGAGTCGTCTTGTGCTGCCCTAGTTGTTGCTTCCATTTCCTCTTTTGGAGTTAATCATGAATTGACTCCAATGCTATATCCTCTTATCATCAGTTCTGTGGGCATCATTGTTTGCTTGCTCACCACGTTATTTGCAACTGATTTCTTTGAGATCAAGGCTGTAAAGGAAATTGAGCCAGCTTTGAAGAAGCAGCTCATCATCTCAACTGTTCTAATGACTGTTGGCATTGCCGTTGTTAGTTGGATTGCTCTTCCATCCTCCTTCACCATCTTCAATTTTGGGACTCAGAAAGTTGTCAAGAACTGGTAGGGACATTTCATTGTTTTCTCTTTAATTGTGTTTCACTATCTGATTTATTTTCTCAAAGGAATTAATAATTGAATATATGGCATTGAATTCTATGTGCAGGCAACTTTTCTTGTGCGTTGCTGTTGGCCTCTGGGCTGGACTTATCATTGGTTTTGTAACTGAATACTACACTAGCAATGCATACAGGTTAGCTTTGGTACTATTTATGTTGCTAGTTATGTTCTCCTCAATAACTATTATTTAACTCCAGTTTTGCATTAAAATTTGCAGCCCTGTGCAAGACGTTGCTGATTCCTGTCGAACTGGAGCTGCCACTAATGTTATTTTTGGCCTTGCATTGGGATATAAATCTGTCATAATTCCTATTTTTGCCATTGCAGTCAGCATTTTTGTTAGTTTCACCTTTGCTGCTATGTACGGTATTGCAGTAGCTGCTCTTGGAATGCTGAGCACCATTGCCACTGGATTGGCTATTGATGCATATGGCCCAATTAGTGATAATGCTGGTGGTATTGCTGAGATGGCTGGCATGAGTCACAGAATCAGAGAGAGAACTGATGCCCTTGATGCTGCAGGAAACACCACCGCTGCTATCGGGAAGGTTTGCAAATTTCTTTCCACTTGAACCTGAGCTACTTCCTTTTTAACTAGTTTTTATCTGCATCTGTTGCAATGCGTTTGTTGCTTTTATGTATAATGTTAAAATGCTAATCTGAGTGCCTTATCTGTATTGATGTCTTAGTGAGTGGGTTCTGTGAACTTTGAATTGGACTGGTTCAATGGGCACAGACAACTAAGAAAGTGACAACCTCTCTAGTAATTTTGGATCCTTCTCTTTTGTTTTCTCAATTGGAAAACGATAATGGATGTATTTTCAGTTATGTTTACACATGTTAGATGTGGTCTACTCCTTGCAAATTCCAAGGGCCACTTCGCATAGAAGTGTGTTTCCTTTGTCCAAATGGAAGGCAGAATAAGAATGATTAATATCATTTTATATGATGATGCTTTTAACGCATTTTTATCAATTATCGAATGACTTCTCTAGAGCTAGAGGCTAATCATTTTGGAAATCTATAATCTGTTTGGAAGTTATGTAGTTTTCACAGCAATGGCAAAGGCATTACATTCTTTGTTATAGACTCAACTTATCTTTATTTTCATCCAAACTTTTGCAGACTCTAATACGTCTTTTGTGCTGCCCATTTCAGGGGTTTGCTATTGGTTCTGCAGCTCTTGTGTCCCTTGCCCTCTTCGGTGCCTTTGTAAGCCGTGCTTCAATTTTGACAGTGGATGTGCTGACACCAAAAGTCTTTATTGGTTTGATTGTGGGTGCAATGCTTCCATACTGGTTCTCTGCCATGACAATGAAGAGTGTGGGAAGTGCGGCACTAAAGATGGTTGAGGAAGTCCGCAGACAATTCAACACCATCCCCGGATTGATGGAGGGCACTGCCAAGCCTGACTATGCTACCTGTGTTAAGATATCCACTGATGCTTCCATCAGAGAAATGATCCCACCTGGTGCTCTTGTCATGCTCACTCCTCTTATTGTGGGAATCTTTTTTGGCGTGGAGACTCTCTCTGGTGTCCTAGCCGGATCACTCGTATCTGGTGTACAGGTATGTGAGGCAGTTGCTTGACTGTATGTCCTTATTAAGTGACCTAAGTTAGTATTTTATAGTAGGCTAGCAAGTATAGTATCTATTGGATATAAATAATCTGACAGACCTTTTAGGTGGTGTTAAATACTGAATATTTGTTTTTGTTCTGTGTATATACTACAGATTGCCATCTCCGCATCCAACACTGGTGGCGCTTGGGATAATGCCAAGAAGTACATTGAGGTACAGATTTGAGTGTATTTGTAGATGCTTTATATTTATTATGGTGCTTTAGAATAATGGTTTTTATAATATTTGATTATTCATCAAGTTTTCATGATGGTTGATAGGCTGGTGCTTCTGAGCATGCAAGAACTCTTGGTCCTAAAGGATCAGATCCACACAAGGCAGCTGTTATTGGTGACACCATTGGAGACCCATTGAAGGATACATCTGGACCATCACTTAACATCCTTATCAAACTTATGGCAGTTGAATCGCTTGTTTTCGCTCCATTCTTTGCTACGCATGGAGGTTTGCTCTTCAAGATATTTTAAAAGGAGGATGAGACGAGCAACATAAAATGGTCCAACAATTCTGATCTCTTCATATTGTTATTATTATTTTGCAATCAAAATATATGTAGTTCATAGTTCATGTTTACTCTTGAATAGAGTAAATTTTCCCATTGAAAGGGGTCTGATGACAATGATGATAAAAGGGATAATCTTAAGAAGAGCAGCATTATTCCTTTTTTTATACTAAGAATATTTTTTCAATTCTATTATGTTGGGTTCAAATTGATTTAGTCTGAATAGCTGAGAGGTTGAGAGTTGAAACCAAATATCTCACGGTAGTTTTGGTAATTTGGCTTGCTAAATTAGTTAGGCTACTCTTAGATCTGTTCTATGGCTCCCCCCGGTTTTGTCCTGATTCCTCCCTATGTTTCAAGAATTGGTTAGGAACCATCTAAAATCGGCTATTGGAACCACAACTGATCGTTTCACATCTCTGTTTGAACTAAAATGCAATTTTTTTTTGGTGTACCCAATCTCCGCTCGCGCTAAAATATTCATTAGAAAATTAATATTTAAATTGTATTTTACATTTTCTAATTACAAAAGCTACAAAATATTTAAATAATTACCTTTTTTAGCCGTACATGTAAAAGCTATACAAATTCGAATAGAAGAAAATGGCAATGTGGCATAATCATTACAACTCACAAGCCCAACCCATTCCTTCGACTCTCTCCCTAAAACAAGACGATTAGCATAAAGTAAACGATGCTCACTTTATATAACAATTAGTACCACGTAGTTAATGACTAAACCATTTGCATGCCCATTTCACATTTCTCGGATCAATAACTCTGATTTTCCTTTAACTTTTTTATTTATTTCATCATTATCCTTAAATTTTGATTTATTTTAGTAGTATCCTCAAACTTCTATGTTAATTCAGTTATGATCATTTTCTGATTTATATTTTTATTATTTTTATTTTTAATCCCAATTTTTATATAAAATTTGTAAATATATCTATGGGATGACCTTGATTTAATATAAAAAGATTTATTATTATTATTATTATAGATTGCAATGATATATGATTACTTAAAAATAAATTATTTGATCGTTACCTGACTTTAGTTGGCAGTAACTCCTGATAATATCAACTTTTAGTTTACTGAGGTGGCTAATCCCAATTATACCTTCCTTAGATTATGTGCAACATAAATCAATTTCGTATCCTACCTCAGACCATATTCTTTAAAAAAATAATAAGACATGTATTTTATATATTAGAATATTTATGAAAGAATACTAGGACTTTATTTATTGAAAAAAAAAATTATGAAAGAATACTAGGATTTTTATTTATGAAAAATATTTACTTAGAAGGGTGTCTATAGATTGTTTAGATCATTAGAAGTTTCTTGCTTTAAAAAGGTCTGAGTACCGAACTTCACTCTTAGTTTAAAAATGTACAAATGACCGTGCCCTTCTGAATGCAACTTCTCTCTTTATATAAATAAGTCTTGGGTTACTATTTTACTTTATATATGGCTACAGTAATATATAATACAATGATAAAAAATGAGTTGTTATTAGGACCGCCACTTACTTCCATCTAATCCACATGCATATTTTCCATGCCATCATCTCCCATTAGCTTTTCTAAGTTTTTCATATCCACGTCATCTCACTCTATATGGTCAAGTTCCTAATAAAAAAAACATATTTCAAGATAAGCTCTGTCACATCATCTTTTTCTTTATGACATAAATATTCTCAAATATCTAATTTTTCCATATAAGTATCTAACGATTCTTTTGGTAGCCTGCTAAAATGATGTATTAGACTGGCTAGAAATGCAAAAGTTGTTTGCTTATAATGAAGCAATTTGAATCCAACTTTAGCCATTGAAAAACAAAATTCACTGATATTGAAGAATCCAAGGGCTTTTGCTTGTGTGAGATTTGTAATTGTTGGAGATTCTTTGATCCAATTATTTTGATAATAAACAAAGGAATCAAATTCCTCTACTTGTATCAAATAATGAGTTGCTCTAATAATATATCCTTCAAGTGTATTTGGGCAGTTTTAATTTTAATACGTAGCATTTTTTCTTATAAATGAAGCTCATAAATTTTTTGAAACATTTCTTTTGGAAATTTTGTAAATTTCTAGTGCTTCAAAAAATTAAGCTACCATTCCTACTTCTCATGCTTGAAGTAATGTTTCTGATCCAGGAGGACTTTCTAATATATCAGACTCTAGAAATCTATTTGGATTGAAGGCAAATTTTCTTACTCCATTGCAATTTAATGAATATAAATCCTAATCTACCTAAATTGTTTGTTTTTCAATAATCTGGGTGAACCAGTTCTTAAAAGTCTAATTTGAATTAAATTTTTTAATTTTTTCTATACATCGAAAGGACACTGTAAAATATCAGTTAGTAGTCTAATATTAGTAGTGCTTTCGCAACCTCATTAATTATATGAATGAAATATTTTCTTGACCGAATTTTTTCAGCTATTTCTAATTTTTCTATTAGTCTTTGCACTACTTGGAGTAAACCGAAGTAGAGTCTGTCTTGTTCTAGTGAGAATGATTTTTTTTCTCTTTTTGAGAGTTTATTCCAAAGTTCTCCATCAATTCTTTAGTTAAGCTATCAGCTAATGAGTTCTTTGATCTCTAATATATTCAATGGTAAAAAAAAAAAAAAAAAATAGTTAAACCATAATTGCCAATGCAGGAGTCTCCATTGCACTTGCATATTGGATAAATTCTTTTTAACAAAACTAAGAATGCCTTTGTAATATGTTCTAACTAAAAATGTTTATGAGCTAAAAATATTTTTTTTTTCAATTTCCCTTATTATTGCAAGAATCTCTCTCTCTCTCTCTCTCTTTTTTTTTTTTTATTTTTTTTATTTTTTATAGTTAGTTAATTAAATTATGCTTTATTAAAGCTTCCACAACAGTACTTGCATAGTTTTTCACTTTCTCTTATTTTTAGAATTACATTCTAGCATTTATTGCTGGCGTTTGTTTCAAGAATTAAATTATCTCTTTCTGTAGGTAGATCAGATAACTGTCACATCCCTACTTTAAAATATAACTATCTTAGGATGTGATAAGTTTGAGGCTGCCAATCACCCGTATAACCATATTCTAACTTGATATCAGGAAATCCTGAATCTAACCCTAAGATCATAACCTGATAACTTACTATGAAATCATCATCATGATACATATATCATCATATCCATATAGGGAACCATTGAGGGTATCCCAAGCCTTTAAGGTAACATCATGAATCATGAATATTATGCAACAAATATACTCTATATCATATTTAATTATGAAACCTTAATATCATGAACATTATATATTTACTTCTGAAGACCCCGTGGAGCTATTAAACAAAAATGGAACTTCTGATCAATTTGACATATACATGATTATTTGTAGTTCCTTGTTGGAGAAGAATTGACAAGGAACTCCAAACTATCCACTAACTGCACCCTGAAAGACAAGTAACAAACACGAATGAGAATAACTCAGAGAGTAGAAATTATTTGACCACACCTTCTTTAAGCTTGGAAGATATAAGATGATCTTGTATACATGGTTTACATAATATAGCTTATATATATAAATAGCAGTTATAGATAACGAATAAAATGAAAGAATAGAGGACGAAATCAGGGATAACATGAAGAAATGAATAACAAAAGCTTGTCAACTAGTTTATATGCATTTGAAGAATGTTTTTGGTAAAGAATTTGATAGAACTTCTAATATGAACTTGTAACATGCATTTGTAATGGGCTAATGGGAGGGATAAACTGATTGTACCCCACTGTCCTTTTGCTATTGTGATATGCACTTGTAACATGAACTTATAATATGAATTTGTAACATGCACTTGTAACATGATCTTGTAATATGAACTTGAAACATGCACTTGAAATGTAAATTTCGTGGTTATCATGAATACAATAATTTGGTTTAATTTGTTATATCATAATAGAAAACAACATGAACATAGGGTATAGACGATAGTAAACTTGGTTAGAAAGAATCACATATAATAGTATGTTCTCACTCACCTCAACCCAAAGAAATATAAGCCTCTTTTTGACTAACAACTAGGAGGATGATCCAATGTCACCTCTTCCTTAATTGTGAGATAGAAGATCAAACATACCATTACATTTCATTCATTAAACATGATACAACTTGACTTAACTTATACCTAGTTCCTTTAAGATTTTTACCTCATAATGAAACTCAACCTTCTTAACCTTATCATGAATAGAAACTTACTTTAGTATGAACATGATGAAAACATAAACATTCTTACTCTTAAGAAGATTACAAAAGTATATCATTAACATCTTTAATTATTGTAGTAACCTAACCCCTTAATCAATATACATATGTAAACCACATCACTTAGTATCTTCAGACATAGTAAAACTTATCGTATCATCATGATTTATCTTAATATTAACTCAAATCTTAAGGTTTGAGTCCTCACATTTATCTATGAGTTCTTATTCAAATAAACTTTAATTAACTCTCAATTTACTTAATATTAACTTATAATCATCATTTCATTACTTTACAAAATTAAGGTTTCTAACCCAATAAATATTCAAGTCCAATCTTTAACATTTAACATTTCTAATTGTCTATACAAATCATTTTCATCTTCAATTAAACCATTAACTTAAGAATCAATAACGAAATAGAGGAAAAATTATTGTTCATGACATTATTCATCAAATTCTAATTTATACTTAAATATTTTGAATCAACCGTTAAAACTTGTAATTTCTACTCTAAATCAATCACCCAAGATTCATAAATAATTTATATAACCATAAACAACCTCAAATCATATGAAAAAGCCAAGTAGAGAAAATTACCTTTTTCTCTCAAAATCTTGAAATCTTTTGAATCCTTGAATCCCATGGAAAATCTTGGCATTCCTTAGTTAAGTTCTTTTATGATTTAAGTGATTATTTGGTTTATTAATCATAGACAAGTGGTTCATTAAATTAGGGTTCACAAATGATAGAAAGAAAGAATAATAGAAGAAGAAAGAAAGTTGGAAACAAATGAAAAAGAATCAGGCTATTTATAAGCAAAGAATGAAACACGGGCGTGGTACATCCTTCCATGGTATGGAAACAAAGAAATCTATAGACACGGGCATGGGGAAAAAGGGCTGCATCCATGGAACTCTCTGGATGGATTTTACAATGTAAAAGAATTGGCCATAGGCATGGGGAAATCTCCCATGGGAGTGGCACCCCTTCAGCTCGGGCAATACTTGATCAATCACCTTTATCTTTAGTTACAAATGTCCAATTAACTTGATTCTTTTTTTCACTTAAACTACACATACAAAGCTATAATATATCTAAAATTTAGCTCAAAATATGAACTACATAAGTTATGGTGAATTTTAAATTCTACCTTGATTCTCTGCAAGTATCATCTGAGCAGGTCTCATTTTCCTGACTATATCTCAAAACATACATATCTAATTGAAAAATTTTTTTTACAGACATCTAACTCATACATAAATCATTCATATTTTAAATTTTTCCAAATTTTTTTCTTAAGGTCATGAAAACTAAGCTGTAAAATTCTGCTCACACATCGATTTCACAAACCTTAATACCTTTATAGCAACCATGTTCGCTTATATACATGAAAACACATACAATAACATATAATAGCTAATGTTCTAACCCAAGGATTCTTAATTAAGCTCATCTTTAATATAAAAAAACAAAAGAGATCTCCAAATCATAATCCATACTTACTCAACCAATTAAAATTTAAACATGAAACACACTAACTTAATTATATGCATGAGAATATATATGCATGGGAACATATGTATATGCTTGAAAAAGTTGATGTCATAACAAAAAAAAAAAAAAAACCTTACTAAGATTTATCTTAACAGGGTATATGGGTAAAAGACCTTTGGTGTTACAACAGGCAAGTTAGTACCTAATTTTTTAAGATTCTTAATAATTTGAGAGTCGGTGGGAGTTCACTTCCAACTCTCTCGTTTCTTTAATTTTTATTATAATTATTTTTATTGGACCCCATTGTGTTTGATATTGATTTTGATGATAATAAAATATATCAATTTGTTAATTATGCTAACAATTTTGTTCCAGTTGGTTAAGGCATAAGAAATCATGACCATTGCAGAATCATAGATTTAACACATTTGAAAGAGTTCAATGTGAAATTGAAACTCCTATTGATATCATGAGGTGAAGCCATGAAGTGCCATGCTAAAATGGAACATACTCTGAATGTTAATTTTCTTTCCATTTTCTTTAATTTTTTTTTCTAAATTCTTATTGGTTACTAATTATGATAAATAAACATAATTAGAAAGAAATTTTTCATCTTCATCTTCTTCCCCAAGCCTTGGCTGAAATTTCCACCATTTCTTTCTCAAAATTTTTGCTTAATCTCACTTATTCAAACCACTCTCTATCTTCATCAATTTTTATATCTCTATCTCTAAAGCTTCACTTTTTCAAAATTGTTGGAGATTTAAGGAAAATTTTATCCAAGGCTTTAAGAGGTAAAATCTTAAAATAGCTCTATAATTTGAGGTAATGAGTTTTATTGGTAGTTTAGAGGTTTAATTGGAGAAAGAAAGTGTCACGTCCCTATTTCGGAACATGACGGTCCTAGGATGCGGGAGATGCTAGAGGCGACCAGCACCCGTAGAACCTAGTATCACACACGTCCTGATTTCGGAACATGACGGTCCTAGGATGCGGGAGATGCCAGAGGCGACCGACACCCGTAGAACCTAGTATCACATACTATTATCAAATACTATCAATTAGTTAACTAATTTCTTAATTAAGTTCTATTTTGGCATTCTGTAATCTGTCTGTAATTTATTATGCAATTGACTATAATTACCATCATCTAATGCCAAACATTAATTAAACTCCATATTATACCATACATACATAATTATAGTCTAACTATGCCATTTATAACCCATGGAGCAACTAAAGAATAAATACAAAATGTAGTGTTAAAAATAATTACATTACTGTTATAGACACTGCAAAATTCCTCAAGAAACAACAGTCGGGAATCTGCCTTATACTCTGCACCTGAAAAGGGGAAACAATGAAGGGTGAGTATAAAATACTCAATGAATCTAATATGCATCGACCAGAAGAAATGATTGGACTATCAATAAACAATAGGCAGATAATCAATGAATATTAATCTGCTCAACAACATCTAAATAAGGAATTAGATTACAGTGAATGACTGTAGAATCAATAATCAGGTCAATGAAACTATATCACATAGATATGACAGATAAAGGTCTATGAAACTCATATCACATGTAACAATCATATATCAATATACATAAGACTGATCAGGTCTTATGGCTAGGACTGTAAACCCTTCCTAGCTAGGGTATCATTATACAATGTACACATCGCCGACGATATGTACCCACTACCCCGTCAGAGAGGTAGCTCTGTCAAATCTCATTGGAATAAATAAAATCATGAAACAAGTCAATCAATATCAATAAGCAATACTGATCTCATCAAACAACAATAGCTTGTGAATTTACTCAAACTAGATTGCAAGTAGGCAATGGATAAGCAATGGAAGAAGCAATAAACATTAGTATTAAGAATAGCAATAAACATTGGAATGATTCAAAAGTTGAACAATCAAAGTAAGAAGTTGGCTCAATTTGCAAGTCAATGTCGCTGGCGACGATGACATTCAAATGGTAGGCCTATGAATGAAACAAAGGTAACTAGGCATTTTGTCAAACACATGGTGTGCATCATTGAATGGACAATTGGGCTAGGTTATGGTGCAACATTGGCATTGCCCATATAATCAACAAATAACTCACAATCAAGGCAACACAATAGGCATCAATTTGCCAATAAAAAATATCATTCAAAAGATCAAAATGGCAAGTGAAACATGAAGAAAAACAAGACAAAAATCAAAGGATGAATATAGCTTATGGTTCGGCCAACATGCTACTTTTGTAGGAGGTTTTCAATCAACATTTCAATGCTTATGATATGTTAAATGATGTATATTAAACTCACTTCACACTTCAAATAGGATAGGAAAATTAATTTTCCACCTTAAGCTTCAAAGGAGGCAAAAGTCAACTTTTCAATTCTTTATTTTCTACACAAAATCAATCACAAATAATTCATCCATTAGCCTCCAATTAATATAATCTTTGCTTAATTAATATTAACTAACACTAATTCAAATAGCCAAATCACACAACTTGAACTAGGGTTTGGAAAATTAGGGAAAATCACCAAATGCATCAATTGATGCAAATTAACACTAAACCCATTCTATTTAACATCTAATACATCTAAAACATTCATTAAACCAAATAAATCAACTCCTTACCTTATGGTGATGTTCCACCTGAAATTCCTCTTCAATAATCCCTTGATTTTCTTTGTGATTTCTTAAAAAAAAATGATGGAGAAGATGAAACAAGGTTGGATTCTTAGGTTTTCTTAAGCTTTTCTTTAGTTTTGCTTGGAAAATTTTTGGAGGAAATGAAGAAGATAGGTTCGGCTACTTAGAGTGAAAAGAATAAGATGACCAAAAATTCTTCTAAGTGTTGCTTATATAGGTGGGTTAAATGGCAAATTATATTTAAGTCCTCAAACTATCCATTAATTGGACTTTTACCCCATTTTCTTCTGTAATTTATTTTGACAATTCTGTTGAGAATTAGATTTAAACGTGGGAACTAAAATAGCTTATTTTTATCTGTATTTTACTATAAAAATAGTTTCAGAGTCATTCTGAAACTCAGACAGTTGGTTTCCCACTATACCCCTAAAGTTCAACTTATTTACGATTTTTCCATTACTCTTGTTTTCAATGTTCCTAAATATTTTTCAACTCTTTCTTTTCACCATAATTTCACATATAATTATATGATTCTTTATCCCCTAGTCTGAATCAAAAATTCATTTGTCAACCAAACTACTATTTTCCCGGGCAGTGTAATTAACACCGACATTTTTCGAGATAGTATCTCAAATGCATTCTACCTGTGTTTCAAAAATTATCCTTAGTTATTTCAGTATTCCCAAACTAATAACTGGTTATATTGTTGTTCAATTATGGTAGCATTTCCTAGGGTATTACAGAAAGTTAGATTAGAGGCAAATCTTTGAAAATTTTGAAATTTCGGTGTCTGGACAAAATTTTGAGACTGGGTTTTCGTGCCCTTGAAATAGGAATTTGAAAATTCACAAAACATTAAAGTTGTAGATATGAATGTTAAAATATATGTCTTTAAGGTTGTTTTGCTAAATTCGTGTTGTATTGAGAGATATGGGACACTTAGTAAGACTGATTTGGGTTACGATTGTGACTGAGAAATCCTATTATATTTTGCATTTTTGAGTACCTTAAGTTCAAAATCAGAGAAAAATCAAAAAATAAAAGATGTTCTCTTATGTCTTAGATAAATTTTAGTGAAAACAAAATATCATTTGGACATCTCCATGTTGAGATATGGATAAACAAGTAGAGGTTGCTCAGGTAGGATTTGCAGGACAGATTTCATGATGCAGGGCAGAATTAGAAAATTCACCATAATTCGTGTAGTACCCAGAAAAATCTGAATGTTTAGTATGACAAACTCTCATATGTCTAGTTTAATTATCAAAAATAATTGAAACAATTGGATAAGTATAACTAGAGATATTAATAAAAGTAACTAGGCTGCCAGAAACCAAACTATAAAAAATTGAAAGGGATAGTTACAATTTGATTCACATTATATGGAATTAAAGTGAATTGAGTATTAAAACTATCTAATGTAACACCCTAACTTAAAGGCTTAGAACATAAGCTTAAAGAGGCAAACCTAAGGGGATTCTGTGTTTACTTATATGTTATGTATGATGCATGTTTGTGCTTAAATTGTATGAATATGCATGTTTTAGACAATTTTACACATGTAAAAGTACATCAAAGGCTGTTAGAAAGAAATCCGGAGAAACTTGAAATTTTGTGAACTGGGGGCAAAATAGTCATTTCGCACCCCTTCGAGTTCTTATGAAATCATCACAATATTTAAAGGTAGAAAAGGATTTAAGGGAATGTAAATGATGTTATTTAGTTTATTTGAAGATTTGATGGAAAAATAAACCCGATTGAAGGTTGTACCGGGTAAGCTCCTCAATTGAGGTGTTTGAGGTGCTTCTGTTGAACTAAGGGAATTATTGTCTTTTCCTTTGAGGTATGGAATTATACTATGTATGGAACCTTATGATATTAGTTTAGGCTTGATTAAATCTAGCCATTGGATCAAATGATGAAGAAATGGACGGTTGGATAAGTAGGTTGCAAATTTGCTATCTTAAGCACAATGCATTGGATTATTGGCTTTGGTTTTAGATTTGGTGTGGAAAATTTATCCTTAAGCCATCAATATTGACTTTGATTAACCAATAGCATATAGTTTATTTGAAGATTTGATGGAAAAATAAACCCGATTGAAAGTTGTAACGGGTAAGCTCCTCAATTGAGGTGCTTGAGGTACTTTGGTTGAACTAAGGGCATTATGGTCTTTTCCTTTGAGGTATGGAATTATACTATGTATGCAACCTTATGATATTAGTTTAGGCTTGATTAAATCTAGCCATTAGATCAAATGATGAAGAAATGGACGGTTGGATCAGTAGGTTGCAAATTTGCTATCTTAAGCACAATGCATTGGATTATTGGCTTTGGTTTTAGATTTGGTGTGGCAAATGTATCCTTAAACCATCAATATTGACTTTGATTAACCAATAGCATAAAAGTATGAAAGATGGATGGATGGATGGCTAAGTTTCACCATCTTAAACATAAGATTGATGTATTAGATCACACCATTTGATATTTTGGTGGATTTTTCCCACCACTTCACCATTGTCATCTTTTTAAAGCTTAAAGTTGCAGAATTTTCATTGTTCTTCACCATTAGGTTTCGGCCACACCTATCCAACACCAAAACTTATAGTTTTCTTCCATTTTTGGATGGAATTATACTAATTCCTACCTTGTAAACACAAATCCAACCTTAGATTTCAAAAAAAAAACTCATTTGGATAGCAAATTAATTCAAAGAAGTTTTTGAAGAATTTTTAGTAAGCTGTTAGTTTTGAAGTTCTTTTGATTCCATTATGTTCATATGATATTCCTTGATGTTTATTAGTGATTAAAATCAATTTTGTATGGTTAGAATGCAAAAAGATGGATTGAAACCCTAATAGGAAAAACTTGGAATCAAATTGA
>CANXYC010563099.1:0-13215 GCA_948193065.1 Aleurites moluccanus | reverse complement strand
TGAGTACTTCTGTTCTTGTAAGCATAACCATATGATATTTTCTTACCCATGTTTCTTTGGATTGACCTTTCTTTTGGATTGATCTTTATATCGCATGTTCATATCTTACTGAGTTGAAGGCTCACTCCTCTTCTGTGGATTTCAGATGATAGCGTAGCTCGAGAGGGAACTAATATAGAAGACTGAGCTTTTTGATTTATTCCTCCAAGAAGCCATCATTGTAATTATTTTGATATAAATTCATTGAATTGTATTATGGTATTGTATGTATGAGGAGTATACTCTAGAGCTCCATAGTTAGATATTGAGGATGATATTATTTTGATGTCTGAACTGTTACATTTTGGGCTGTCCTTGTTCCTTAGTGATGTGGGATGTATCTTTTGATCGGTAAGAAATAAGAGGAAATTATATGGTGATGAATATAAATGAATGAATTATAATTGCATGAATCATAGAAATGAATATTGGTAATGATATCCATATTTGATATGAATATGTTTTATGAATGAGATCCAGGATATGAGTGTTCTACGGGTTTATGGTGGTTTTAAGCCTACCCTTGTCCTAGGACCGTCACACCACCAGAGTTGGGGTGTGACATATTTTCCCTCAGATTTTGCTTTGGATGATTGAGAAAAGATACATAATTGAAGTACTTCGGTGCTTGATTGGTTGCTTGTTCGTCGAAAGTGATTAAATAAACTTTTGATTTAATATAAATATGCTTCTTTTTCTCAAAGAACACAATCAAGAACTTTCTTGATGTATTTTTTCAAGAAGATTTTAAACAAATTTTTAATCAATTATATTTTAATTTCAGTAGAAAAAATAAGCCTTTTAGTTTTAAATTAAGAAATTTGACTTAATCAAAGATTTCTTAAAATTCAAAATAAATTTAAGATTTTAATTCAAAATTAATTCTTTTAATTTTAAAGTTTTAATTTAGAATTTCAAAAGATTCAATTTGATTCAAAAGAATTTAAGAAATTTTTTATCTTTCAAAATTTGACTAGTTTTTCGATCCCTTTTCAAGAGAAGGTGAAGGGGTATTTATAGACAACAAGAGACTCCTTAACCCACTTCTAAATAGGTAGAATACTTGGTATACAATCCAAGTATTCTTCTATTTAGTTAAATTAGATTCCTAAATAGTTTAATCTTCCTAAACAAAATAAAGAAAAGTTTCTAAAATAGTTTAAATAACTTGCAAGCAAAGGGTTTGCAATTTTTCCTATTTAGTTTTAGTGAATTTTTTTTAATAAAATACTAAAATGAAATTAAAATAAAAATACCAATTGCACAATAAAGTAGATTTGGGGACCCAAAAATAGGGAAAAATCAGATCAAGAATTGGTGAAATAGGCCCAGAGCGACCCATTGGTGTGTGCTAGGAAATAGAGCTATGTGGCCCTGCTGTAGGTCTAGTTTGCCTTTGGTTGGGTCGTATGACCTTGCATGCCTTAGGGCAAGCATGGGCTCACAGGCCTTGTCACGCACAAGCTCATCAGCCTTCTATGCACCTGATTTCCTATCCGGGCTGTTAGTCCCTTTGGCAACCAAGAGAGGGGGGGGGGGGGGGGGGGTGAATTGGTTGTTTGCGGAATTTACAACAAATTAAAAATTTAATTGAAGGAAGGAAAGGGAAGAAGAAAGAACACAAGGATTTATAGTGGTTTGGCAACTTTGCCTACATCCACTCCTCAAGATCACACTTGAGAATTCCCTTAGCCAATCCTTTTATGGGTGTAAGATCAAACCCAAGTGTTTAGGCTAACACTCAAACCTTACAAGTGTTTTCAAGGCTCACACTAAAACCTTTACAAGTGTTTTCCTATTTGGCTCACACTCAAACCCAAGAGAAATACAAAAGAGTAGAAAAAGAAAAATCCCTTACAAGATTTTTCCCAACACTCAAAGAATAGCACAACTAAAGGTGCTTAAACAATTTTAGCACATTTCAAGTAAATACAAGGATTAATTTGATTTAATCTCTCAAACACTTAATCTCTTCTTAATCTCAAGTTCTCCAACCTGTTTGAGCTTCATACTATCTTGTATTTATATTCTTGGATAAAATATGACCGTTAGGAACTAAACTATAGCTGTTAGAACCATTTCCAATGGCTATTTTTTCTGTCAGAATCGCGATGGTCGCGCCCGCGATTTTTTGAGTCGCGCCTGCGACTTTTTGTCTAGCCAGAGCAGCAACTTAATTTTACCATAACTTGAGTTATATAACTCCAAATTATATACTGTTTTTTGAATTAAGATGTCTACTACAACTTTGTAGTTTAAATCAACTCCAAAATAATCCATATTGATGTCCTAAAAAATCATAACATTTTATTGCTTCAATTTATAAGATAGTTTGAGCATGCTTCACTAATTCTTCAATATCTCCTTCTATAGAACTCAGAATCACTTGATTCTTTTTCCATATGAAAATAAACATATAAAATTCAATCATGTGAAATTTCATGCTCAAATTCTTCTTCTATAATTCCCAAAAATATTTTCAAGTTGTCCCATCTACTCTGTCCTAGTCTGACAGCTTGAGCATAATTCCTTCAAAAATTCATATCTTCATTTTCGAATGTCCAATGCTCAATACGATTTTTGTTCCTAAAACTAGACATGCATATCTTTCCATCCATATATGGCTTGTCCTAATAACTTCTCCCAATTTATACAGAATTTAGCATCACTCCAGACTATGTGCAAATCTATCAGTTTTTCAGAGTCATGCCTTCAATTTCTTCGAGTAGCGCCTGCGACTTCATTCATCATGCCCGCGACTAGCTTCTCTCCTTTTTGGCTCGAAGAAGATTAAATTTGAATTTTACCTAGTAGCGCCCGCTACTGAAGCTGTCACTCCCGCGGCTTCACCTAGTCGCACCCACGACTGCTTTGTGTCGCACCTGCTACTGAAGAGAGACTGTTCACTTTGAAGCTACTAGATGATTTTAGAATTTCTGAATTAATTTCGCACCCGCGACTGGAATGTGTCGCGCCCGCTATCAGAAGCTTTTCAAGGCTATGACTGACTTTGTCGCACCTGTGACAAAACTTGTTCCTACCGTTGCACCCGCGACGCGACACATCGAAATTCAGCAACTTAGAATTTTCTTCTTGCACCTCTCCAAGTATGCTCCCCCTAAGCATGTGAACTCAATGACTTCTCTTTGAATGTCATTCAAGTCCTTTTAAATGAATTAACCTATAGTTGAGCAATGGTCATGATTTCTCATGCCTTAACTAACTTAAACAAAATGTTAGCTCAAATAACACATTTATATTATTTTGTTTTCATTAAAATTAACATCAAGCCCAAGAGGGCTAACACGGACCTCCTAACTTTGACTGGAACTATCCAAAATGAATTATACTCTTAAAAAAATTATATTAACTCAAATCCTCAATTACTAGCTTTAAAATTTTAGCAACCTCATCGATCCATTTTTCTTGCAAAAAGTCAAAATAACTTTCTTATAAATAACTTCATCTTACATCTCAGTAATTAATGCCTCATCATTGGAATTTAGCTCGAACTCAAGTTGTACCAAATTTCAGTATCTACAATTACCATACATTGAAATCCCTTCATTAAAAGATCCCGATCAAGGCTAGGGTCATGGTGGATTTCAAACCCTAATACCTGATCATATGCCCACATCTGGATATTTAAAAATTTTGACTAGAAACCCATTCCAATCAATATGTAACTACACTGACTAGGGACTTTATCAAGAACTACCAAATGACATTGGATTTTAACCCCATTTACTCGAGGCAATGAATCTCATATTGGCAGACCCCATACCTCTAATTACAACTAGCTAAGGCCACTACATGCCATATGTCGATGCGTGGCTAGCCCATTGTGTAAGCAGTAACAAACTTTAACCACCTATATGCAAGATACGTGACCCATCAGGTCTAAGGGTTATATGCATAAATATGATCAGGATGACCATATCCTATGTAAGTTATCATCTTGCATCACAGTTCAATCACTCATCCAATGAGCATCCACATATTTGTCCTGACATTCCAGTCAAGTAGATTATGGCTCACCATTTTCCTTTCATTAATAACCCATACTAACTAGAACAATAAATAGAGGTGATGGTCTTTTTGGAACTAGTGCGACCCAAGCAAGAGTCCAACGATCATAAACAATTTAAAAGCACTTGTACTAGATGAACAGTCACCTCATTCCCCTTAACCGAGACCTGCTCATCTAACAAGCAGCTTATGGACTATATTCTCGATCATGAACAACATAACTGCTTTCATAAGATAACATATTGCTGCCACATAGGGATAATCGGTTGTACTAGTCTGGCCTTAGGGCACACTATGCTAATATGTAAATGGCTTTAAATTAAAAAATAATATATAAAATCATAATTATTTTGTAAGTTTATGGAAAATTTATTAAAATGGTATTTTTTGTAAATAATTAAAAAAATGACAATTTAAGATAAAAAGAACAAAACAGAACTATACAAATCAATATTTTAAAAATCGGACTGACCCGATTAGTTGAACTAAAAAATTAAGAACCGGTTGACATACAGGACCGGTCCATCCTAATTACCTAGCCCCCAAGATTCAGGACAAAACCTGATCATTTAGCTGGTATCTAATCACCCGGATGACTCGAACAAAATTTTTTGGGTCAATAATTTTTTTTATTACTATTTGGCACAAAATGACAAAATGACATCATTTTATATTTCGCAGAAAAACAACACATTTCCCTTTTTTTTTTATTAGTTGTATAAATGAAATATATCATAATAATAAATTAATAACAATACACATTATTATCTGAAAATTAAATAAAGATGAATTATCATTCATATTGTAGTAAGTGAAAATTTAAAACTCATCAAACTAGTGTTAAATTAAAATAAATAATTATTAATTTAATTAAATTTATATAAAATTAAATAAATTAAAATACTAAAATAGAATAAAATTTTTAAAAATAAAAAGTGAATAGAAATAATGATAAATATATATATCCTAGTCCAAAAATTCTTAAAAATTATTGTTTAAGTCGCATTTTGTATTTTTAAGATATGTTCTAAAATTAGTTAATATAAACTATATTTAATTTTTTTTAACTACATAAAAAATTTTAAATCTAATTATTTTAAAATGAAATTTTATTTAATAAAAAGTATTTGAAGAAAATATATTATAATTATTTTAAAAATAATTAAATTATTAATAATTGAGTAAGAAAACATAATTAATTAAGTTTATATATATATATTAGAGAGAGAGAGAGAGAGAAAAAAAAATTATTGTATAAGAAAATATTTTATGAAATTAATTAGATTAAAGTTTATATTTAGTGAAATTATATGTAAGAATAATAATTTTTATAATTTGATAACTAAATAATAATTTTTAAGAATTTTTAGAAATTAAATTTATATTTAAATAATTTTATGCCAAATTGAAAAATTATTTTTCAGTTTTAACATGTCAAAATGAAGTATATTTCATAAGAATCCTATTAACCATTTATTTATAATCTTTAGATCTAAAATGAATATTTTATAAATTTTTAAAGAATTTAAATATATTTATAAAAAATAAAATAAAATAAAGAGAGAGAAAATAGATGGTTATAGAAAAAGGTGTGGTTGCCTTTTTTTTTTTTGTAACTTCAATAACATATTTTTGCCTTCAAAACTTAAAGTGTTAATATGATATCTATAATATATTTCAAAGGTATATTTGCACCTTATCCCCATTTTAAAATATCAAATTGTTGGCATCTATATTTGAAAATTTGAGAAATAGTGAGTTCATTTATGAAGATTACAACCATAAAGTCTCCAACATTATGCTAGATAATACCATACTTTTACTCACTTCAAGGGGATAAAGACAATCTCATTCAAAATCTAGAGAAATCAATTCAACCTCAACCTCCTCCTCCTCCTCCTCCTCCCAATAAACATAAGGAAAAAGTATAAATTAGGGGTAAGATGTAATACCCAATACTTAGAATGTTAGAATAGATATGTGTTTGTTTGTTGTCTGATAAATGTTACCATGTGTATGTTATATGTGCATGCTAGATGATCTAGAATGCTATGTTGAGTATAGATTACTCCTAGAATGATTATATGTATTGAGATATGATGAGTTGTGATTTATTTTAAGGTATTAAGTATGTGTATGTGTAAGTTGATTAAGTTTGGATAAGTGAGAATGGAGAAAACATGAGAAATTCTCATCAACAATCCTTTTATGGGCGTGAAGTGTTCTTTATGGGCGTGAGATATTCTTCACGAGCGTGATAAAAGCTTTTGTGTAAATTTGCCAATTCTTCAGATTTGCCTTCATGGGCGTGAAACGTCCCTTCACGGCTGTGAAAAAATTTTTTCGAACCCAACGTGAGCAGTGGCCTTCAAAGCCATGAACCCTATTCACGGGCGTGAAGACATGGGTCTATAAATATTTGGCTATTATTCTTCATTTTCAGACTTCATTTATTTTCGTTTCCTTCTCTTTCTTTCTTCATAAATGCACTTCAATCACCCATAAATTTATTAAATACTCTTCTTAAACACTTATTTCATCTCTATTATCACAAGAATCAAGAATCAACTTTCAAGAACACCAAAATTTCAAATTTCTCAAGAGTTCTCTATTTCTAGGATTTAAGATATTTACTCCAAACTCAATCTTAAGTCAAGATAAGTTAATGCATGGTTAGAATAGATGAATATGAGTTAAGTATTGATGTATAAGAATATCATTAATATTTATTATGGATTATAAGTAAGATATGTATGGATTTAGGGTTTTGGATGAATAGTAGCTATTCATCCCAATTTTCCATATTTTCTTAATAAGTGATTAAATTAATGTTAGAAAACATATTAGGATTCTAAAAGATGATTATAATCATAAGGATTTATCTTGTATGAGTATATTTGGGAATAAACCCTAATTGTGAGTATTTGGAGATTTATCATAGGAGAGAACTCAATGAAATAAAAGAGATTATTGAATGTACAAGTAATTGAGGGAAATACAAGGATAAATTGCTTTGAGGAAAGTATGAACATTGCATATGCATATTGTTTTTTTGAAATTGATTGTTCAATCCTTCCTAATTTTCATGAATACGATTCTTATATTTTGAAATATTGTATTATGGACCTATTAAATGAATTTTCCATGATATTCTCAAACAAATGATAAATTGTTCCATATAAACACTTTATATGTTGTAAATGACTTGGTCATTCTTCCTTAGACTAAGCTCATGTGAAACCTATTTGCTATCTTAATGATTCATGATTATATATTGATGGCCTTGTGACCAATATAATTCTTTGTGAAATCTAAGCTATATGACCTATGATATATATATGTATAGAACGCTCTTCCTAAGAAGAGTAAATTCATTGGTTCATTGTGCACTTTGGAAACCTAGTTGATAGTATTTTTATCAGTGTTCCACCTAGAGGGGACCATGAGCTCTAGGCATATGCCTGAACAAGCATATGTATTGCAATAAGGTAGCAAGGCTACTGATGCGTTCTGTTATGATAAGGTAGCAAGGCTACTGATGCATTCTGACAATTTTATCATATGACTTGATAGTGCTATTCGATTGTGAGCACTTACGTTCTTGTAAGCATAACCTTATGATATTTCTATATCCATGTTCCTTTGGCTTGACCTTTGTATTGCATGTTTATATCTTACTGAGTTGAAGGTTCACTCCTCTTCTATGGATTTCAGGTGATTGTGTAGATCAAGAGGGAGCTAATATAGAAGACAGAGCTTCTTGATTCATTCCCCCAAGAAGACTCTATGTAATTCTTTTGATATATATATATATATATACACATTATTTTGTATTTTGGTATTTATATGTATGAGGAGTATACTCTAGAGCTCCGTAGTTAGATGTTGAGGATGATATTATTTTAATGTCTGAATTGTTACATTTTGGGTTGCCTTTGTTCCTTATTGTTGTGAGATGTATCTTTTGATCGGTAAGGAACAAGAGGAAATCATATGATGATGAATGGAAATGTATGAATGATTATTACATGATTCATAGAATTGAGTATTTATGAAGATAACTGTGTATGATGTGGATATTTGTTATGTATGAGATCCAGGATATGAGTGTTCTACGGGTTTATAGTGGCCTTAAGTCTACCCTTGCCTTAGGACCGTCGCACTACTAGAATTGAGGTGTGACAAAGGTGGTGTCAGAGCTATAGGTTTATAATCTTTAAGATAGAAAGATAGATAGATGTGCATGAGCCCTAGTATAAGTATCGATTAAGATAATTATGGAGCATAGGATTCATGTCTCGTCTGTGTTGTGTCTTCTTTTGGTATATATCTACGTTAAGTGTGCGTAGTGAGTATGATCTTGTTTGTTCTTCTTATCAGTATCAAGATGCCTCCATAACATGATAGAAGACGAGGTTGAGGCCATCCTAGATGAGATTTGCCTTCTGAAAAAGGTTTTGTGGGTGGAAATAGAGGTGATGAGGTTCCTCATGTGCCACTAGTAGAAGTGGCTAATATGGCTCAACAATTAGAACAGCTGCAAAGGAATTATGCAATGATAGCTGAGTTCATTACTTAACAAAGACAGCAGCAAGTATCTCCAGTTGAGGCTTCAGAGATTCTAGTTCCTCCAGCAGTTCCACCACCCGCTGTACCTTAAGTGGAAGAGGTATCATTCAAGAGATTTCTTAAGCTTAAGCCCTCAAAGTATAGAGGTGAGGTGGATCCTATAGTTTTCCTAGAAGAAATCGAAGTTAAAGTACAGATTCTGCGGATTCCTGATAGAAGAGCTATAGAGTTTGTGGGCTATTTTATGAAAGCTGAGGCCAAGGATTGGTTTAAGAGAAGCATTTCTAATATGCTTCGGGGAAATAAAGATCTTTCTTGGGAGAAATTAAATGAATTGGTGCTGAATGAATTTATTCTAAAGAGCATGAAAGAAGCTAAATCCATAGAGTTTGAAAGATTAATTCAGACACTTGATATGAGTGTTTCAGAGTACGCCAGGAAGTTCAGCCAGTTGAGCAAATTTGATCCATCTTTGGTGCCTATAGAAGCGACACAGATTCAAAAGTTTCACAGAGTATTAGTAGCTCCACTATTTAAACTACTAGATGCTCTTGAGTTTGACTCTTACTCTAAGCTGGTGGATAAGGCTAGGGTAATTGAGAATAGGGAGATGAAAGCAAGATCTGAAAGAGCTGAGAAGAAGAAAATTAAAACAAGCAGTTCTTCTAAACAAGAGAGTGGGATGAAAAGTATGGGAGTGACTCATCAGTCAGCTTCTCAGAGTGGGTATAGAGGACCTTCAGAGTGACCACATCAAAGTCGGACTACCCCTGGACCCACTTCTCAGATGAGCCATGGTTCAGCTAGCTTTGCACCATCCAAGACTCATAGACCTTTGTGTTCTACATGTGGTAAATTTCATAATGGTCCTTGTCATTATGCTATAAGAGCATGCTTTAGGTATGGACAGCAAGGTGATTTACTCAAGAATTGTCCACAACCATCCTTTGGAGATAGACCTTAGGCTTCTCAGACTATAATTCAGATGGATAGGGAGAGGAGTGTTAGTTAGCAGCCAGGTGTAGGACGAGACATTTTGGGCAGGACTCTAGAGGCTGGCAGAGGGTCAAGTCAGCATATGGCTCAAGCTTCAGGGTCAATCCCCATGGGTAGAGGCAGAGACAAAGTTTTTGCTCTAGCACAGCAAAAGGCCCAGACATCTAACACGGTTGTTATAGGTACTCTTCCTATCGAAGCTTTGAATGCTAGAGTGTTGTATGATTCAAGAGCTACGCATTCCTTTATGTCATCAAGTTTTGCTAAGAAATTGCATGTGTCCTGTGAGTTGCTTGAAACTATGTTGATTGTTTCCACTCTTTTGGAGGAAGAGATTGAAGTTTAGAACTTTTATCCCTAATGTGTGGTTAGCATTGGTGGCAAGAACTTGAATGTAGATTTGATTGAATTTCCTGTTGTGAACACTCATTTTTTACACCCCTCGGACTCGTGCCAACCCGAATGGCACTCTCCAAAACCAAAACTGCTCTCGGACGGACTCAGAATGGCCTTTGGATGAAGTCAGACCAAAGCTGCCACCCTCTAGGCATAGCATTGCCGCCAGAGGGGGGTGGTGGCACCGCCAACTCCTCTGGGTGGCAGTTGCCATGCCCAAGGGCGGCAGCATGGCTCTTTACCACTGCTGTCGCCCTCCTTCATACCCTGTGCCGCCAAGGCACCTTGGCGGTGCTGCCACCCCCTTCCGGCGGCAACAATACCTCTTACCGGCGGCAGCGACGTTCTGGACTTTATTTCTTCCGAATCCCACATTAAAAAATGATGGGATTTGACCCCCCCAAAATCCTATTATAAATAGAGAGCCTCCCCCCACCTTCCAGGACACACAAGAAGCGACAAAAACAACTAAAGGCAAGGAAAAGAAGACAAGAAATCATTTTCACTATTTGATTTCATCTTTTTTCCTCTTCAAGTCATATTTTCTTCCTTTTAGCTCTCTTTGAATTTAAAGAGTGGCTACTAGGGGCATGTTAAGCCTCAAAGTTATATTTTTCTTAGCAAGGTCCCTGTGCCGGTTTGTTTTCTTAAGAGCTAAGAAGGCATTTCGACCCATTTCCTCGGGCTTCATTCGATCCAAGGTGAAACTCCGGTCCAGAAGAGCACTCTGTCCGCCAACATCCCTAAAAGATAGGGTAAACATATGGTCTCTTAACTCATCTTCTTTACTTTGGTAGATGTAATATCTGCAATTTTTGTCATTTTACAAATTTTATGTTTGTTGAATTTAATTAATTGAAGATATAAATGTTTGAGAAATCCAAAAATTTCTGGTTGCAAGATTTTTGTGAGGTTCATTGCATGATCTTAAAGGAATAATTTGGCAAAGAGTAAAACATAAAAGTTGTGGATCTATATCTCATCTTTAATTTTGTGAAATGGTTCTGTAAAATTTTGTGTGTGTCAGGAGTTATGCCTCTTTGAGCAGGACTTGTCTGGTTTATTATTTCTGCAGGAAATCTGTGAATGTTTGAATTTTTTGGGAATGACTGAGACTGTTTGAGCCAAATATGTAAACATGAGAAATGTGCCTTTATATGTGGTGATGTTGGCTTAAAATTTCAGGAGATTTGGATAAGTTTGGCTCAGTAGAGAGTGGAATTTCTCAGGTCTGTCCGGATGGAATTTAGACAGTAAGTCAGGGTGAATTTTAGAGAGTCACCATGGTCTGTATAATTGCCTTTGTGATTTGAATTTTGGATATGTTGAACCTCTGGATGTTTATTTTAAGAGACAAAAAGAATCAGGGAGTTTAGATTTTTTTAGCTCATTTGTGAGCTGATTAAGTATAAATTGTCGAGGAAGGGTTTCAGCTTGGCAGAGTCTAGTATTTGCGAGCCGGCAAACTGCGAGGTGGCATTTGCGAGCCGGCAATGCGAGCAAGCAAAGTGGCGAGGTAAGATTTCCGAGGTGGCAATTGGCGAAGAGGCATATGCGAGGTGGCATATGCAAAGTGGAGTTAGGCGAAGAGGAATTTGGCGAAGAGGAATAGGCGAGGTGGCATTATTCGAAGAGGCATTGCCGAGGTGGCATATGCGAAGAGGGAGATAGGCGAAGCGAGTTGGCAAAGAAGTATTGCCAATGTAGCATATGCGAAGAGGGAGATAGGTGAAGCGAGTTAGTGAAGAGGAGTTCGTGAGGAGAGTTTGGCGAGGCAGCATATGTGAGATAGCATATGCGAATTGGATATGCGAAGTGGCATTGCCGGAGAAGATTGGGGAATTGGAAATTGCGAGCTGGCTTATGCGAGGTAGCATTGCCGAGGAGGGTTGGCGAGGCGAGCTGGCGAGCGGAATTCTGAGGCAGTAGCTTATTTAACTAGTGCCAGTAGCGATTTTTCTCCACGATTTTCTTTCTTCTTCTCTTCGTTCTTCTTCAGTTCATCTCAGAATAGTTCCATTTATTTTCTAAGGCATTAATACTCAAAATTAATGCATTAAATCTTTAGATTATCCTATTTTAAGGCAGTACTCGTCAGTTCCAAGCAGATTATTTCAAGAAATTCAGTTTTAGATAAATAACGTAAATTTTCTTCAAATGTCATTTTCTTATTAGATTAATAAATTCTGATGGTTGGAATAGTTAATTATGGGTATATAGAATTTATTACAAGTATTTTGAAGCTACTAATGGTAATTAATATTGGAGAAATTAGAATTAATGGACTGTCATGAATAGTAACGTGAACAGTAAATTCAAAGTAAAATTTCAGATTTTCTTTAAGAGATGAATTAAATTGATGTTGGGAATCAAAAATAGAAACTCTAAGATGGTTAAATATTAAGAAATCATGTTCAGTATTATTAATTAAGGAAAACCCTAATTTTGAATATTTGGGAAAATTTCTTAGGAGAAGAAAATTAAGGAAATTAAGGAGATTGTTGTTGAGCAAATTGTTAAAGGAAATTCAAGGATAAATTGTGTAGAGGTAAGTATGAACATTGCATTTGCATATTGATTCTTTGAAATGATATAACCAAGCATTCTTAATTGTTCATCCATATAATTCTCATATACTTGATATTTTTATTATCGAACTATTAAATGAAAATTTTATGATATCCTAAAACCGAAATTTTCCATTTGTTTCATGTGATTACCATATATATGTATATAATATAAGTGACTTGGTCAACCTTCTTGGATCAAGTTCATATGATTCTTACTTGTTAAACTTGATTGAAATTATGATATATGTTGATGGTCTTGTGATCAATATGTTTCTTGTGAGATTGAAACCATATGACCCTATGGATAGAACGCTCTTCCTAATGAGAGTAAATTCATTGGTCCATTGTGAACTTTGGGAACTTACCTGATATAGTTTTTATCAGTGTTCCATCTAGAGGGGACCATGAGCTCTAGGCGTATGCCTGGCCAAACATGCGTTTGTGATAAGGTAGCAAGGACTACCGATGCGCTTTGTTGTGATAGGTAGCATGGCTACTGATGCACTCTGTAGTTCTACCATGTTATTTGATAGTGCTATTCGATTGTGAGCACTTCTGTTCTTGTAAGCCTAACCACATGATGATTCTTACCCATGTTCTTGGAATTGATATTTCC
>CANXYC010563064.1:0-12717 GCA_948193065.1 Aleurites moluccanus | reverse complement strand
ATCAAAGATCCCAACATAAGGAGTTGTATATCTTGATACTGTTAAACGTCTTCCGTAACAGGATGTACTATAAAAACAGTAATTGGATATGCCACAAATTATGTAAAGGGATGTTGAGTGATCAAGATAGGATTTGTCTCTCCTATACAACAGGAGTGATGTCTTTGGGCCCTTTGATTGTGTGAGACCTAAAATGCATGGCCATGCTCAAATGATTCGATATGCGATATTGATGTCATTTGATTTAGGAGTCTACTTAGGTATCAAAAATATAAAGATTGAACTATGAGAGTATGACATATTCCATGACTCGTGTTCAATCAAGACATCTAAGACAAAAGGATTTAATTACTTGGTAATTTTATCACAAGAAAGGTTATGTCGAGTCATTGACATTCTTGTGACTTAGGTAGCTTTGATGTGTTGCTAGACACCACTCACTGCTTGTGATATAAAATATGATTTTATGTCACTGCTAATGTTATTGGAACCTATAGGGTCACACATTTTGATCGGATCGATGATAGGAATTTTAATTCATGAGATGGATTAAAAAATAAGCATTGGGCTAAATGGTTTAACTAAGAACTAATATAAGCCCAAAATTTGAGCCCAAGTCAGATGGGGCGAATTAGGATTTTATTAGTTGACCTAATGCTAGGGTTAAATACCTATAAATATATATGTGATGTTAATTTTAGGTTACACATATTTTCTGCCGTTTTTCAGAAAAGAAAAAATGAAATTGAACCATAATCATAATTCTCTTAGACCTATCTAGCAAAACATCTCAGAGATATTCTTCTTGTTCGTGAGACAAATAAAAGGAGGGATAATTCGTTTGTGTGGATACCGTAGAGGCAGAAGGCAAAAAAGCTTTTGCTCCTGACTCAGAATCGAACCTTGCAGTTGAATCATTAAACAAATGTATAAACCCTAACCTTCTGATCTGAATCTTCATATGGATCCTGGAGGAAATCGAATAAGTATTTTTATTCCACTGCTTTTCTGGTTTTGATTTCCTACATTAAACTCATTAAATTGAATTAGGGAGCTGGATAAGAACATTACCTCTTGAAGTCTTGAACAAAATTTTATTTAAATCTCCAACAATTTTGAAGAAGTGAACCTTTGAAGATGAAGGTATGAAAATTGTGGAAGATAGAGAGGTGATTTGAATAAAAAATAAATTAAACAAAATTTTGAGAAATTTTTATGGTGGAATTTTGGCCAAGAGAAGGGGAAGAAGAAGATGGTGATAATTTTCTCTAATTAGGTTTATTAATAATACTTAATAACCAATTAGATTTTCTAGGAAAAGAAATTTTAAGAAAAAAGAAAAGGAAATTAATTTAAAATTGATTGTATCTAAGTTAATTTGGATATAATTAAGCAAATTGATTTTTTTTTGGTGAAAAAGGTTCCACTTGGCTGGCACTTTGCTCCATTTATTTATTTATTTATTTTATATTTTTAATTATTGGTCAAAGTTTGACTCTATTTCTCCAAAATTATAAAATTATTATTTTCTTCTTCTTATTCTTCTATCTTTTTTACTTCTCTACTAAAGTATTTAGATTTTATTAATTTCACTCAATTCTATTTTTAATTTATCCATTATTCATCCAATTTTAGGTGTGCGAACAAAAATTGAACAAAAGAATGCTTTATAATTTATTAAAAATAGAACACCGAAGGGTGTTCAACTTAGGCTTTTCTTTTAAGTCTTTTACTTGATTTAATTAATTAATACTCTTTTTAATTCCATTTAATTCAATTATTATTTTTTTCATGCTACTAATCTACCCAACTTAGGCTAACCTTAATTAATTCTAAGCAATGCAACTTCTAGAATTTATGAAAAATCGCCTACCAATGCTCGTTTTCCTTAACAAGGTTTTAATCGTTTTAAATTTTCAATTAGGGTTATTACAAAATAGTAACTAATGGTAAATTATAAGTGAAAATTGGGAGCCAAATTCCAACAAAATAATATTAAGATATTGAAATAAGAAAATTTCAATTTTTGATTTAAGCTTGGACATCCACTTGTCAAGGGACTATATAAATTTTATTTAGATTTCCCTTCCTTCTTTCTTTCCTTTTATAAGTAAAGAACACTTGTTCAAAATCTAGATTTTTCTTGATATTTCTTTCCTTTTTATTCTTTTTCTATTGGCTTAAGTAACTAAACAAAAATAAATTAAATTACATAGCCAATTCATGCTTAGCTGACTCACCCAAGTACCATCTTCTCTAAAATTTTCTTTAATCTCTATTCATAGAAATAAGTATTTATGATGATAACTATGTATGATGTGGATATGTATTGTGTATGAGATCTAGGATATGAGTGTTCTATGGGTTTATAGTTGCCTTAAACCTAGCCTTGCCTTAAACCTAGCCTTGCCTTAGAACCGTCGCACCACTGAAGTTGGGGTGTGACAAGATCACAACAAAGTCATAATTCCTCTGGACTCACTCCTCAGATGAGTTATGGTACAACTAATTCTGCATCACCTAGGACTAATCTTTTATGTCCTACTTGTGGTAAGAATCATAGGGCACCCTGTTTCTTTGGAACAAAGCATGTTATAAGTATGGGCAACAATGTCACAAACTTAAGAATTGTCTACAACCAAATGGAATATATTTTATCACTAAACTAACATATATTAAAATATATTCCATAATCATATAACCTACCAGTCACAACATACTGCTTCTACAAAATCCGGATTTTTCAATTTAGTCACAAAATAAACTTTACTCTATCTATCTAATTCCCAACATATAACCTTCAATTAAAATCCTAATTCTTTAATCATAATCATATATATCATCAGATTTCCTCAAGCACATAATTTCAGTAATTATATAACTCAAAAATTAAAATTAAACATAAGAGACATCAAGTGACATAATTTTACCTCACTCAAATCCTCCATCATCTTTGTCTTCCTTGTTTTCTATCCCTTCTCCCTTCTTTCTTTCTTTCTTTACTTTTATATGGTAATTTAACTTCATAAACTTCCTTTTCTCTCTAAGATTCACTCTTTTTCTAAAATTGGTAGAGAAATTCTATCTAAAACTAACTTTGGATTGGAACTTTTGATGGAGAAGTGTAGGAACCTTACGACCCTTCACTAAACTTGGTTTGGTTTCTTTGGAGGCTTTTGGTGGCTTATTTCCATTCATTATCTTGTTTTCCTCTTATTTATTAGTTTTTATATGACTTAATTAAATTTCATCAACTTTTGTCACATTTTGTGTAGGAAAAATTAAGAATGTTCTAGAATCGAGTGAGTTGTTTACCTAATAAGTTGACAAGAACTTAATAGGTTTCTTACTAACTTATATATATATATATATATATATATATATATATATATACTACTTGGCCATCAATCTCCCATTTGGCTGGCTGCTCATGTCAATTAAAGTAAATAAATATTATTTTCAAATTATTTACATTTGTATTACTTAATAAGATAAATTGAAGATAAGAATGAGCTTTAGTTTTTACTTTAGATTTTGACAAGTGTAAAGTCATTTAGTTGTATATTTTTTTTTAATCATAAAACTAAAATATTTTTGGCTTTCTCGACCAGGCTTGGCCGACCCACTCATTGCCATTTACATAAAAATATGGACTTTTCAACTAAGTGAGAAAATGACAAACTTTGGTGGGTTCCTTTTACCTTTTGTTTGAAAAGTCAAATTTTTCTTCCATAATGTTTTATTCCTTTGCTGCTTTATCTTATATTGTCTCAAATAAACTTCTAATTAATTCCATTTCATTTATAGAAATCCAAATATTGTCTCTAATTCATTCGATTCAACAGTTGATCATTGCCTCCACAATCACCGACTTTATAGCCTTTAATCTTTGTATTGTATTTTCACCTAACTGTCATTTTTTGACTATTCATTTTCTCTTGCTAACTTAATTACTTTTTATTAACTTAAATTACTTATGTCTTTCTAACATTAATCATTATGTCACCATTATGTCTCATTCTGTCATATTTATTTAATTTCTCAAATTTACTTATGTTCTATGTTATCTTATATAATTGTTTTCATATCTTTGATTTATGTCTCTGTATATTCACTTATTTTCAATACTTCAATTGATTGATATCTAATTAGCTCCATTCGGGGTATTACAATTAAAAATATTGAACTTAATACTATTCACATTGGAAAATATATTGAAATTATAGGGAAAAACATGTTGAATTTTATATTTGATAATTAATGGTTTAATTAGTTAAATAATAGATGAGGATTTTATGGGTGTTAGTAGTTAGACTATTCCTACATCCTAGAATTGTCGCATTCAGAAATTTTTGGGGATGTGACAACAACTTAAGTGCTAAGTTCATTAATACTATTAATATTTGATCATTTGATATATAAAATAAATTAATATATAAAATAAATTAAGTACATTTTTTTTAAACTCTATTGAGCATCATGAAATATAGCTTTTAAGCTTTTAAATTGAAAATTGTATGTGCAAAAAATTTTATATGAATACATTTGAGATTTAAGAATTTTTAATTCTTTTAAAATTTTATTTTTTCTCTTAAAAATTTAAAATTTTATAATTAATTGAAATCAAATTTTAATTTAAAAATGAATCCTATAATGACTAGAGAAATGCTATACTAGATAAAAAAATTTTAAAATTTATATTATTTGTCAAATGTTCAAATATTATTGGTTAATTTGTTACATAAGTGTCTAATAAAACAAATCACAAATTACCTAAATGTCTGAGAAAAAATCACAATTCCCTTTTAAGAAAAAATTAAACCATATCTATTTTAATTAATTAAAGGATCATAATGTTGCTATTTATTAATAACCTAATGATAAAATACCTTATAATACATATGTGCCCTTAACCGTCGCGAAGCCACTTTATGACGAGAGTATGTACTGGCACCCTTTCAATTAAAAAAATTATATATATATATTAGAATTATATTAATTTGTCGTCCCTAAATATATTTGGGTGCTCCTCTCTTGAGCCCAATGATGATGGTGCCACACATAAATAAGAGTGTGCACATGCACGCCCTCGATTAAAAAAATATTTATTTGTATATATTTATATTATGTCAAATTATGACTCCATAAATATATTTAAATATTTTCTCTAAACTTATAAAAAAATTAATATTATAATACTCATTAATTAAATTTATCAATAAATATAAATAGATAGCCTACTAATTAAATATATTTAAATTTAAAGAAAAATATATTATTTAAATCTATAAATAAATATAAATAAATAGTATACAGTCGTTGACAACTATGTGATCATTAAAAAATAAATAAGTAAAATCTAATCGATATATTCATCAATTATTAATTTTTTTTTTATCTTTATTTGTGTCCCTCTCAACTCATATTCTATCACTCATTTCTTCTCTTTTAAAGTTTCATTTTACTCATTTTATTCTTATTTCTTTTTTTTTTCAATTACAACTAAATTTTTTCTTAAATTTTAAGTGAACTTAATTTTTTATCAAATTAACTCAAGTCCTTCTCTAACCTTAGTCATCTCTAATTAGTAATAGGTAAGAAATAGTTTTATAAATTATTTAGATTTTCATAATTAAAACTAAATTTCATATATATATATATATTTTATATATTATATCATATTTTTGATATTACTATTTTGATAATAATTTTTTCTTAAATATTCAATATAAAAAGACTAGAGTTGGATAAGAATTAAATTATTTATTTTTTATTTATCAATTTTTTAGAATTCATATACTTGTACTAGAATTGAATTAATAATTAAATTATTTTTTTATTTTATATATTCTATCAATTTAATTTTTTAATATACTTATTTTTTTAATTTTTATATTAAAAAATATTATATAAATGGATACCTCCTAATCCAGTCCCGACTCCGCCACTGATACTTAAACATAGGCAAGTGGTAATCCTTAATACCAAAAATGAGAAATATAATTATAATTTATTTATAGGCCATTTTATAGTAAATCCAGTATACCGGTAAACATGAAAAATAACCTAGGTCATCAGCAAATATTTTTTATGAACTAAACAGATTAATAAAGTTAATTGTAAAATTCATTATTTTAAGTTAATATTAATGAGGTTATAAGCATCTTAAATAATTGGCTGATGATACAAAAGCCTAATATATAGTAATAATGGGCATGTGAACTTTGTCTTTCTTTCATAAGTATCATCAAATGAGCTATAAACACGACTGCCCTGCATACTCTGCCCTCATAAAAGCTTGCTCGTTCTCGTGATTTTGAAGCTGTTGAGACGATTCTTGGATATGTACAAGATAATAATATTCGTTGCAGGGAAACCCTTTTCATTGCTTTGTTTCAACATTATGGAAAAGTTTAATTGGTTGCTAAGGCTATTGAGCTTTTCCATAGAATGACTAGTTTTAATTGTGTCCGTACTTTGCAATCTTTCAATGATCTGATAAATGTTCTTGTTGATAAAGGTTAGGTTACTTAAAGCCAGTGAGCTATTTGATAGGTCTTCTAAAATAGGTTTGCGTTTGAATTCGATTCCGTTTAATATAATGATCAAAGGTTGGCTTGAGAAGGGTGATTGAGGTCAAGCTTGCAAGGTTTTTGACGAAATGCTTGAGAGGGAAGTGGAACCCAGTGTAGTGACATATAATTGTGTTATAGGATATTTGTGTAGAAAAGGTGAGTTTGATAAAGCGAAGGATTTGTTTCAGGACATGATTAAGAAAAAGGAAACATCTGAATGCAATAATATATGATTTGATGGAAGGTTTGTGCTCTATGGATGAGTATGGGGAGGCCATAAAATTAATGATAATAAATTTAACTAAAGTATAAAACTCAATTGGAGCTTAAAAATATATGCGTCAGTAATTAAAAAATTATTAAATATTTTGATAATTATTAATTATAATATTTTATTCAAATCAGTAAAATCTGATAACAGTTATGAGTTGCTATTACAAAATAAAGTTTTTATCAACTGAAAAAAATATTTTTATCTCAAATATGTAATTATCAATCGTTCATCCAAACACTCTTTCAATCTCGGTAAACAAGTAACAAAAAATTTTATGAAATCACCTCTTTTAAAAAATTTGAAACTTGAACACTATCGATAGACGAAATGATAAAGATTGGAAGCAAGAGATAGAAAATTAATTTAAGTGAATAGAAAATTAATCATGTGTAAAAATTTAAATTTGAAGAGGTTAAATGAATTTTTTTTAAATAAATGAATTTTTTTTTTTTATTGAAATGGCTTAGGCAGTAGCATATCTATAGCTAGGCAGGGACACATGCCCCCTTAATTTTTAAAATTTTTTAATATAAAATTTATATTTAATCCCTAAAATTTATAAAATTTATAAAATGATCATTTTATTCTGAAAATTTAATTTTTTGTCTCTGATAAAGGATTATTTAATTTCATATTTATCTATTTTTTGTTTTTGACCCTTTAATTTTAAAATTTTTTAGGACAAATTACTATTTAATCCTTGAAATTTACTAAAATTAATAAAATAATATTTCTATTTTGAAAAATTAATTCTTTAGTCTCTAATAAAGTATTATTTAATCCCATTTTTTTCATTTTTTCTTTTATCTTTATTTTCTTTTTTTTTTTTCGATTTCACTTAATTTTCCTTATTTTTTCATTTTTTTTTTCAATTTTCTTTATTTTTTAATGGTATTATAATAATTTTTTATTATTTCTAATTGAAATATATATTTATTTTAATATTTTTATTATTATTTTTAAATTTTTAAATAAATTTATTTTATAATCATAATATTTTTATATTTTTATATTTTTTTTATATGTGAAATGTATTCTTTTCAAAAATCATGTGTCTCTCCTGAATTTAGGTCCACCTAGTTCTATACATCACTTCATCCGTGACTGCAAGTGCAAGCCTCGATAGTGAATAGTAGTTATCTTTTGCACAGTGAGTGTAGTGTTTTGACGCATTTTAGCGAGCTACATGCTATCGTCAGCAGTTGCTTTTGGTTTGCAGAAGCTTTAATTGGCAGCAATAAGCCGGAGGAATGAAAAAGATTGGGGTAATTTCATAATTTGATAAATTAGGATTTTAATTTTAATTTTTAAAGATATTAGACAAAATACATAACATTAATTATTTATTAAAAATTATCATTATAGATTAAATGTTATAAGGATAATTTTTAGTTATCTGAAAAATAGGTTCCTTTCATTTTTTTTAATTACTAGGATTTAAAGTTGATGGTATAATGATGAAAAAGAAGAAGTATATTAGCATAATAGGGTTTGTTATAAAAAAAAAAAAGCCTTACTTTATATAATATAATTGCAGTAATGTGAAAGCTAACATAATTTTAAGAAGATTAATTACTATTTTCTCTCTTAAAATGATTTAATATATTAATTTTTTTTTTATTTTTAAAAAATAAATTAATTTCCTCCTGACGAATATTTCATTATACTAATACATCATTTCATTTAATTTTACCGATAGTCAATTTTAAATTGGTCAACAAGGGCTGTAAAAAAATAAAAATACTCTTATCTATTATTTTTAATTAATTACATTCTATTTTTATTTTAAAAAATATTTTTTAGTGTTAAAAAATTTATTTTCAGATTTTTTGACAAATTTGAAAATAAAAAAATAAAAAATATATTTTTTAAAAAATATTTTTATTTTTTATTTTAAAAAATAATTTAAGAAGAAATTAAATTATTTCTTCTTAAATTTTTAAGTAAAAATATTTTTATTTTTTATTTGTTATTTTTTATTTTTAAAAAATAAATTAAAAAATATTTTTTATTTATTTTATTTTCAAAATTATCAAAATATATTTTTTAACCCTAAAAAAACTTTTTTAAAGTAAAAATATGATGTAATTAATTAAAAATAAAAAGTAATGACATTTCCATCTTTTTACAGTTATTATTGATTATTTTAGAGTTAACTAATAGCAAAATTAGATGGAATAGTCCAGTAGTATATTGTGATATTTATAAGGGGAATTAGTGTATTGAGTCATTCTAAAATAGAAAAATCATAATTAACCATTTTTAGTATTTCCTAAGCAGACATGGCGAAGTAAAAAATTTTATTTAATGAGCTAAAACTAATAGGAGAATAAAAAATAAAGATTATTTTTTAAAAAATTTTCAATAATTTTTATTTCAATATTTTTTTTCTAAAATTTTAAAAAATAATGATTAATTATATTTTCATAAAAATAGGTTTTTAATTAAATAAATTTTTATTAATCTTTTATATTTATAGGATGAGAACTAATTAAATAATTTTAACATTTAAAATTATTTATAAAAAATTAATTGAGAACTAATTAAATAGTTTTAACATTTAAAATTATTTATAAAAAATTAATTTTGAAAAATTAATTAAAAATTTTAAAAAATTAATTAAATAAAGATATAAAATACACCTTTAAGTTGTTTTGAGGGTGAAAGCTCGGACATGAAAACGAATAAAGATAAGACTGCAATCTACAAGATAAGGCTCAACAAATAAACGAATTAAAACTAACAAGTTTATAAGGTCATTTCTAACGGGCACTCTTTATTTTATTTTTTATTATTATTATAAATGATTTAATTTTTTATTTTAATTTATTTTAAAAATTATATATATTTCAACAACACTCTTTATTTTACTCTTTATTTTATTATTTGTTAGATTTTTTATATTCTAATATATTCATTTTGATGGATACAAACAACTAAATAAACTTCTAATTATGTTTATTTGTTTATATACAAGGTTAAATTTTTATATTACAGATTACTGGTATATAGTGCCCGCTACACTATTAAATAGCCCTCACTACTTAAGTTTAAAGAAGGAAAAATTATGAGAAAAATATTTATAGCCTCCGTTACCAGACAAGTAGCTTCCATTACTTTTTAAGTAGCGCCCGCGACTCAGCAGTAGTAACCACTATATAAGTTCCAACAGACACAGTAGCTGAATAACTTCAGTAGCGCCTGTTATTAGTTCTGTAGTCCCCATTACTTACCTAAGTAGCGCCTACAACCTATATAAGTTCACGCCGCTACATATGCTGAAATTTGAGTAGCAGTCGTTACAAAGTTGTCACAGCTACAAATTTCAAAATTCAGAGTAAGCCAAAAGGGTAGCGCCTGCTATATTATTAAGTGGCTCCCGCTACTCAATAAGTAGCTGTGAGGCTCGGACGGGCGGCGCTCTCTTCGAAAGGACAAGAGAGGCATTGGGGCATCGGAGTGCTCATATGGGGCAATTTCTCACGGAGGAGACGAGCTTAACGCCTTTTATTTGAAAACGATTTTGATGTTTTGAAGTCGCCACCTTAAGTTATTTTTGTAGGGAAAATTTAAGGTAAAAACCTATTTTGACTCCAATTTTATCCCAAAGAAAAAAGTGCACTAGTCCTCGAAAACCAAAGAGGATTCGGGGACTAGGTTTTCGGTTGAACTTAGCTTTCAATTTTAACCTTGATTGAAAATGATTTTCATGAACAATTAAAGAATGACATATAAAATGCATGAGCAAATAAATGCATGAACAATTGAAATAGAATCGAATAAAACAATTAAAGAGAGCGATAAAAGTAAATTATTACATCTCAAAACCTCAAAAATAGGGATATCAACTCTAGCCCTTATGGGTTCTAGGTTGATCACACATTTCCCCAAATGATATATTCAACAAATAAAGTTAAACAAATAATCAAAAGAAAAGAGATGGTTTTTGTCGTTTTTGGATTTGAAGCTTTCATACAGCTTACCTGCATATCCCGTCGAATGGGAATCAAAACCAACGCAGTTCTTCCTTCTCGCGAAGGAGGGTTGATTTTATACCCAATTTATCATGTTTTGATTCTTTATTTTAATGTTTTACCAAAATAAAGAAGATGAGTTAGGAAAACGTACCTTTGCCCTAGCTTTTAGGGATGCTGGCGGATGGAGTGCTCTTCCGGAGCGGAGTTCCACCTTGGATCGGATGACGTCTCGAGGTGATGAGTCGGGATGCCTTCTTAGTTCTTAAGAAAGCGAATCAACGGAGGGACCTTGATTCAACTAAGAGGCTCAATACGCCCTTAATAACAACTCTTTTAAATCAAAAGAGAGCTAAAAAAGAAGAAGAAAATATCACTTGGAGAGGAAAAAAGACGAAATCTAGTGACAAAAACGATTTCTTGTCTTTTTTCTCCTTGCTTTCGCTAGTCTTGGCATGTTTTTGTTTGTTGCTGTCTATTGTTGTTTGTTGTTGTGTCCTGGAAGTGGGGGGAGGCTCTTTACTTATAATAGGAGCTTTGGGGGTCGAATCCCATTAATTTTCGATGTGGGATTCAGAAAAAATCGGATGCAGATCGTCTCTGCCGCCGGCAAGAGAAGACATTGCCGCCAAAAGGGGGTGGCGGCGCCTCCATAATGCCCTGGCGACATAGGCTGTGAAGGGGGGCGGCTGCCGCAACAAAGAGCCACGTTGCACTGCGGCTGCCGCCCAGAAGGGGTGGTTGGCGGCATTTCCAAGGCTGGAGGGCGGCAACTGTGCCCAGACTTTGTTCTGAAGCTACTCTGAGTCTGTCTGAGCATGGGTTTGGTTCCGGGGAATTCCGTTCAGGTTGGTGCGAGTCTGAGGGTGTAAAAAATGAGTGTTCACAGCTGCCCCCCATCATGGCTGTCTATTCTGAATGACAGGCATGATGTAGGTGAACTGGGTCATTCCTGTCTGTTTGGAACAAAAGGAGGCATTCTGATTGCGTCTTGTGGGGCCTGGAGGTATACAAGTGTGATCTGTCAAGCTCCGAACAACTTTTCACTTTTCTGGTATTTTCTTGTCTTTGTCATTTTTTGAATTACAGATGCTTTCGGTGTCTGATTTGGACGAATGATAGCTCCATGGGTAGAAAAAATCCTACGGATCCAACAAAATTGACGGCGTCTGATTCCGACTTGAAGTGCTCCAGAAATACAAGTTTCCTTGTCTTTGGCCAAGTTAGGGACATAACGGTCATTTCTGAGATTCTCAAAATCTATAAATAGGGGTGAGGTTCCTCATTTCCTTCACTCCTCCATTTTTCATTTTCTCTCTCTCACTCTAGATTCTTTCTCTAAGGCTTCTCCTCTCTTCCTCTGGATGGCTTCAGCTTCAGGAAGTAGCAATCGGGGACACCACAGCTATGAAGCCCCACGAGATAATCCTGACTAGGAGAACTTGCTGCAAGAACCCGAGCAACACATTTCTTGGGATGGTAGAATCGAGGTACCTTGTCCTTCATTTATTTATTTATTTTGGAATTTATCATTTATTTTTATTTTATTTTTTTCAATTTTTTTTTTTTTTAGAATACCATGCTCAGGAATAGGGGGGCTAGATCAAATTTAGCCTACCTTGCTGATGCTTTATCTGAGGAGACTCCGGTAAGACCTTTGCTAGAGCCTACTGGTTTTGTGTCCTTTCTGAAGGTCAAAGCCAATCCTGAGAGCCATGTGGCCTTGATCAAAGCTCTGGCTGAGTGATGGTGGGATACTACCAACACCTTCCATTTTCCTTGTGGGGAACTGACGGTCACCCCGCTGGACTTGTCGATGCTGACCGGCTTACACTTTGGAACCTGTCATTTGGATCTCTGTTCTGAATGGAGAGTCGCTTTTACTCCTGAGGAT
>CANXYC010562950.1:0-26440 GCA_948193065.1 Aleurites moluccanus | reverse complement strand
CTCTAGACCTAAAAATTAGGTCATATAACATGCATATACATATATTCCATGCATTCACACATAATATAACACATCAATAAGAAAGGAAAAATTATTTTCCCTAAAGGTCCCTATTAGGGTTTTGGCTAAGGTGTTACATCGGGATAGGGATTCTTAGTTTCTATGAGTCAAATAGGAGGTAGGGCACCATTATAGGGTAGAACCACAGGTAGAGTTGCCAGTTCTAGTATGGGTAGTACTGGTGCAGTTTCATCATCTAACCAGCCCAAACAGGGTGTACAGCTAGGTAGACCACCCAGACATGCTAGCGTTTTTATGATGAGTTAGCAGGAGGCAGTGGCATCTCCAAAGGTTATTACTAGTATGTTATCTATTTTTAATAAAGATGCACAAGTTCTTATTAATCCGGGTTCTACGCATTCATTTGTGTCTCATGCATTTGCTATTCATGGAGATAAGAAATTGAGTCTTTTACAAAATGGGTTAGTAGTAAGTTTTCCTATAAGAGAACCCTTGATATGTAAAAATGTGTACAAAGATTCAATTATTAAGATAGGTGATCTAGAATTATTAGCAGACTTAATTCCATTACCTCTTCAAGAGTTTGATGTTATTTTGGGAATGGATTAGTTATCTTTTCATCATGCAAAGGTAGATTGTTATGAAAAAATAGTGGAGTTTGAACAGCCGAGAATTCCTAAATTCACTTTTTATGGTAAGCGAAATTTTTTATCAACTAGTGTGATTTCTTTTATACAAGCCAAAAAGTTACTACAGAAGGGTTGTCAGACATATTTAACTTATGTTATAGATACACAGTTAGAAGGCCCTAAATTGCAGAATATTCCTGTAGTTTGTGAATTTCCTGATGTGTTTCCAGAAGAACTTCCTAGTTTACCCACAGACAGAGAGATCAAGTTCACTATTGATCTTCAGCTAGGAACGACTCCAATTTCTCAAGCTCCAAATAGAATGGCTCTTACGAACTTAAGGAATTAAAAGCACAATTACAAGAGTTGTTAAATAAGGGTTTCATTAAACCCAACATATCACTTTGGGGAGCTCCTGTGTTATTTGTGAAAAAAAAGATGGTTCCATGCGATTGTAGGTTGATTACAGGCAGTTGAATAGAGTTACAATTCGGAATAAGTATCCTTTGCCCCGTATTGATGATCTTTTTTACCAGCTTCAAGGTGCAAAAGTATTTTCAAAGATTGATTTGCGATCTGGGTATCATCAGCTGAAGATTAAGGAGTCAGATGTACCTAAAAATGCATTCTGGACTCAATATGGACATTATGAATTTCTTGTGATGCTATTTGGCCTGACTAATGCTCCTGCGATTTTCATGGACCTTATGAACATAATATTTCATCCTTATTTAGATATGTTTGTGATTGTATTTATAGATAATATTTTGATATATTCGAGAAGTAGTGAGGAGCATGAGGAATATTTGAGAATAGTATTGCAGAATCTAAGAGATAAGCAGTTATATGCCAAGCTCAACAAGTGTGGATTCTGATTAGACAATGTGATTTTCTTGGGACATATCATATCAGCAGAAGGAGTTTTTGTTGATTCTAAAAAGATAGAAACTGTAGTGAATTGGGAGCCACCAACCAATCCTTCAGAAGTTCGAAGTTTCTTAGGACTGGCAAGATACTATCGTCGATTTGTTCAGGATTTTTCTATAATAGCCTCGCCAATGACTAAACTTCTAAGGAAGAATGCAAAGTTTGTATGGACTGATGAATGTCAAGATAGTTTTGAGAGACTCAAGGCTTGTTTAACTTCTGCTTCTATCCTAGCACTTCCTTCAGGTAATGATGGCTATGTAGTGTACAGTGATACTTCAAACAAAGGTTTGGTTTGTGTTCTTATACAGAATGGGAAAGTGATTGCCTATACTTCTAGACAGCTTCGGCCACATGAAGTAAATTATCCTACCCATGATTTAGAACTTGCTTCAGTAGTGTTTGCTCTAAAGACTTGAAGACATTATCTTTATGGGGTGACATACCAAATTTTCACTGATCATAAGAGTTTGAAGTATCTTCTTTTGCAGAAGGAGTTGAATTTGAGACAGAGGCGATGGATTGAGTTATTAAAAGATTATGACTGCACTATTGATTATCATTCAGGCAAAGTTAATGTAGGAGCTGATGCTCTTAGTCGGAAATCATATGGTACATTAGCTTATATTAAAACTGTGAGACTTCCTTTGCTTCTAAATCTTCGAACTTTTAAAGCAGAATTGATAGTGGGGAATTCTGGTGCATTGTTAGCTACTTTTAAAAGTGAGACCATTTTTAGTTGATAGAGTACGGAAAGAACAAAATCAAGATGCACAACTAGAGAAGATTATAAATGAAGTGAAAGATGGTACTCGCACGAATTTTTCTATTAAGGAAGATGGAACTTTGATGTTTAGTGACAGATTATGTGTACCTAATGTTAATATCTTAAAGAGAGAGATAATGTAGGAAGCTCATTGTTCAACCTATTCTATACATCCGGGTAGCACTAAGATGTACAGAAATCTCAGAGAAAACTATTGGTGGCAAGGTATGAAGAAAGAAGTGGCAGAGTATATAACGAGATGTTTAGTATGCCAACAGGTGAAAACAGAACATCAAAGTCCTTCAGGTTCTCTTCAACCTTTGCCTATTCTAGAGTGGAAATGGGAGCATATCACTATGGATTTTGTGACAGGATTACCTCGTACACAACATGGACATGATGTTATCTGGGTTGTAGTAGATAGGTTAACCAAGTCTTCTCACTTTTTACCCACCAGAATAAATTATTCTTTAGATAAGCTAGCTGAGATTTATGTAAATGAAATTGTGAGACTTCATGGCACTCTGATTTCCATTATATAAGATAGAAATCCACGATTCACATCGAGATTTTGGCCCAGTTCACAGCATGCTTTGGGTACTAAACTAAGATTCGGTACTTCTTTTCACCCTCAGACGGATGGGCAAAGTGAAAGAACTATCTAGACATTAGAAGATATGTTGAGAGCTTGTGTAATGGAATTCAAAGGAAGATGGGATAAATATTTGTCTTTAATGGAGTTTGCTTACAATAATAGCTATCATACGAGTATTGATATGACACCTTATGAAGCTTTATATGGGAAGAGATGTAAAACTCCATTATATTGGAATGAAGCAGGGGAAAGGAAGCTAGTAGGTCCAGAGATAGTGCAGATAACCACAGATAAGATTCAGGTAATTTGAAGCAAACTGAAAGCTATACAGGATCGGCAAAAGAACTATGCAGATTTAAAAAGGAAAGATATTGAATATACAGTTGGCGATAAGATATTTCTAAAGATTTCTCTATGGAAAGGTATAATTCGATTTAGTAAATGTGGTAAGCTAAGTCTGCGGTTCATTGGACCTTATGAGATTGTAGATAGAGTTGAACCTGTTGCTTATCAGTTAGCTTTACCACCAGAATTGTCTCAGATTCATAATGTATTTCATGTTTCTATGTTAAGAAGATATAAGAGTAATCCTTCACACATACTTCAGAGACAACCTATTGAACTGAACGAAGATTTGACTTATAAAGAAGTGCCTACTGAGATTCTAGCTAGAGAGGAGAAGGTATTGAGAAATAAGATTATTCCTTTAGTGAAAGTCTTATGGAAGAATCACTCGAGACGAGAAGTAACATGGGAACGAGAAGAAGATATGAGATATCAGTACTCTTATCTTTTTCCACCATCAGGCAATTAAATTTCAAGGACAAAATTCTTTTAAGGAGGGTAGAATTGTGACAGTTTGCACCGCACCGCTAAACCGCTAACCGCTAAAAAAAAAAAAATCACCGTTTGCTATATATATACTTTCCTTATTAGAAAACAGTTATTTTTATTTTCTTTCTCTGATTCTCGACCGAATGTCAAGTTTTGATTTTTTTTTTTTTATTATTGTTTAATTTAGGTAACTAATAGTTTTGAAGTTTAGAGCATGAATTTGATATTTAATTGGGTTAATTTTTAGTTTTAGCCAATTAATTTTGAAGTTTAAGGTTTAGACTCAATTTATAATTTTCTCAATTAGTTAGTTTTAATTAGTAATATTTATATCAAAATATTTCCTGCAGTATAATGAATCCATAAACACTTTTAGATTTTTATTTAGATACCCGAAATATTAATTATTGACAATTGAAACCTTGACCATATTTCATATATTTTATTTTAGTTAGATATAAAATAGCATTATGGGTTATAATTAGAGTTTAATATTGCATTATAGACTATTATTGTAATTATTTGAGTAGATTGATTTTTGGTGCTGACAGTTTTTAAGAGAAAATTCTGTCGAATTTTCTTGAGAAATTAGGCTAGATATTTTAAAGTCAGCATAATTCATGCATCATGACATTTTAGAATTTATTTTCATATTTCAATATTAGTTTTTATTTATTTATAGAAGTTGACCCAGTGACCAGTTCGAAGCAATGAGGTGCTACAGTCTGATAGATTTTCTATCATTTTACGAGGTGAGTGGTGAATTTATAATATTGATTTTACTAATATATATGCTATATGTTTTGAGAAATGGATTTCAGAATGAAAATTGATTTGAATCGAAATTTTAGAAATGCAATATTTTATATGTTAAAGTTGGGAATATATATTAGTATGTTTGGTGTTTGATTTATAAGAAGGATTTGATTGCACAGTTGAGTACAAATATTTTTTTTAAATATACTCATATATGTATATGTCTGATAAATATACTTAGATGACGGGTATTTCAGAGTAATTGATGGATTAAGATTATTTTGATGAGGATAACTTTCAGATATCAGATACCATCTTTGGGACTACGCTTGATATACATATAGTTTTTGGAATGTATTAGGTGGTCACCCTTTGGGGGTAACTCTGCACATATGTATGACTAGTTTGCTCTTGGTGCTGCTAGATGTCATCATGCGCCCAAGATACCAGTTTATCTATCTACAAATTTTTTATATGTGTTAAATGTATGTTTTACATAGAATTATTTTATAATTTATTTCTTGTGCTAGATAATTTTCTGTACAATTCGTTTTCAGAATGATAATATTTTCTAGATATTTTATGTAAATTATATGCAGAAAATAGTATCATGTTCCCCTTTATTATATATTTACCACTCACTGAGCATTGTGATTTGTTCACTTCTCTTATATTAATACTTTTCAGATTATTCTCAGTAGATATCCAACACAGAGTTAACGGTGTCTTCTCAGTTGTTCAACATATAGTGAAGGTCGAGTCAACAATCTCTCTTTTTATTTTTGGTTAACTAGCTGGGTTATATATATTATTTTGGACAATTATAGTTTGTATAATTATAGATTTATCCCTTTGTATAATAGTATCATATAACTATAAATATGTTACAATCGTTTTAAATATTTCAGATATTATTATCAGTTTTCTAGTAATAATACAGTTACAGGAAATATTTTTTATTGTCACATTACCTATCAGGACAGTAAAATAAAAGGTGTGATAATATATATATATATATATATATATATATATATATATATATATATATCCATACAGTGTCTTCGTATTATATTCCATATAAAATTAATTATCACCCAAAGAACATAACTAGTATTGTTCTAAAAGAATTTAACTTAATAAATATTTGAACAAAGTATCTTCCGCTATAAATTATCCTCATTCACAAACTCTGTGGGACCTATACTGCTAAGACAATCCTTTGAATTTAACCACAAATATATTATACTTATATATTTATTCTAATAATTAAAACTAATATTTGTATTTTAAAATATATTTATGTGCTAAATATAGTTGTTAATTTTATTTTCTTTATCTAATTTTTTTAATGAATCAAATCAAAATAATAATTTATATTTTAACTTAAATTAAATATAATAAATAAAAAAAATTTAAAACTTAAATGGATCATAATACATTTAACACATTTAGTAAGAGTAAAATTGATAATTTTAGTGGGACAAAATTATTATGTTCTCAAATATATTGAAAAATTTCCATGGGCCAGTGGGGTCACTGTCCCTATTTAAATTTGTCATTCAGTGCGGACTCAAAAAGTAAACTCTAATTAATAAAAAGATAAACAAATTCCCTTGCCAATCAAAATAACTCTCGGATTCCTTATTGGAAATTACCCTTTTCTTTTTCTTTTTCATTTTTTGGTTAGTTATGGACGAAGGAATGACTTGGCCATGCTTAAAAAATAAAAAATAAAAAAAAATTCATTAAATTATAAAAAAAATTTCATATGATTTATCCAAATTTAACTTTTTACATAAATTTTTTACACAAAAATTTTCTCTCATTTAGGATTAATTTAAGGATTTTTTATAAAAATATAGAAAATATAAAAAATTTTATTTTTACTATTATAGAAATATTTTTTCAAAAACAATACCTATCTAAAAATATTTTTTAAAAAATACAACAAATACGAAACATATATAAAAAAATAATAAAAATAAAAAATAAAAAAAATCATAAAAATCAAAAAAATCAAAAAATAATATATTTATATAATTTTTCATTAATTTAATTTTTAACTTCATTCCAGTTTGTAATTGATTATTGTTATTAAAATTTCTGGCTTCATCCCAACTTATAGCGGATCATTATTTTTTAAAAACTAACAAAAAAAATATTTTTTTATATATTTAAATTGTATTTAAAACTTATTTATTCATCCAAATTAAATTTCATAACTAAATAGTTAAGGGATAAGTATGATGGAAATCAATTTTATTCACAAAGTAAGGAGAATCAATACCTACTCTACTCCTTTATTGGTTGATGGACAATCGATGAAGCATCTTAGAATGCTTTTCCTCTACGCTAATATATTAATATTAGATTCCTAATCCACCATTTTTACTTATATATATATTTAACAAATTCCATTAATTAATTAAAAGATTAATATATTTTTTTTTATTTAGAAACATGCAGGAAGGAGTTAGATTATTTATATATTCAATTAATTAAGTCAATTTAATTTCTAAGTAATTTAAAAGATTCTCTACCTATTTCTTTATTTTTTTAGTCTTTCAAAACCAAGCCAAAGAGAAAAACATCAGTGCACTGTGTTGTTGAACCTTGTTGCGGTTTGATATTACGTGTAGCTTAAAATAGAGTAAGTTTGGTATTTTTGTTTTTGTGGTAGTTGTTTTTTTTTTCTTTTAATTTTATTTATCAATTCTAAAAGAAATATTCACTGTTAAAATACATTTCTTTTAATTATTTGGTATTTGAATTACAATACATTTCTTTTAATTATTTGGTATTTGAAATTAAAAACCAGATAACCACAATTAATTAAAAACCTTTATTTCTTATTTTGAATTTAAAGATTGATATTAAATATCAATGTGGTTTTGGTTTAGTAGTATCCAGGGGATGAAACCAGCTTTTAAAAAATTGGAGAGACTGAAAATAAGAATGAAAAACAAAAAAAAAAAAAATTAAATTAAATTTATTAAGACAACATAAAAAATAAAGTTTTTTAAGTAACATAATTATATATATTAAATATTTACATAAAAACTATAATATAATATATAGCTAAGAAAATAAAATTTTAAAGCACTTTGTATATGCTTATAAAAAAAAATTATGAAATATATATGTAATAAATAAAATTTTAAAAAATAGTGGATCTGAATGTATTTATTCATTTAAAATGTATAAAAATAAAATTTTGAAAAATATGAAGATACATTTTTATAAAGTTGGTTAAATTTTATGAGAAAAATAATTTTAATATGTTTCATTATTGAAGAAGAATGTAGTAGAACCTGATGCCAACCTTTTTTGTTCATCGACGGAAATGAAGCATCTTAGCAAGCTTTTCTTCTACGCCAGTGTATTATTCTCTAAATAGTTGACAGATGGCATTTACTTTGTTAACAACAGCAGCAACAGCCATAAGCCATTAGTCAATTCTAAATAGTGGCAATAATGCAGGTGCAATTTTTTTCCACCTGTCTCTCTTGTGCCTTCTTGATGAGTGGCTATTCATAGGTGATAGACACAGGTGCAACCGACCTTATGAATCCAAATAGAAATTTGTTTAGCCAAATTTATAACCTGTTAGCATCAGTCAACATTGTTTTGCCAAATGGTAACACAACCCTAGTCAAACAAGCACGTTCAGTAGCCTTTTCAAACAATTTCATACTATCAAATGGGTTATTTGTCCCAGGCTTTGAATTTAACTTGTTTTCAGTAAGCAAGTTGCTCGATTCTTTGACTATCCAACTCATTTTTTTCAAAACCTGCTGTATATTTCAGGACCTTGTGAATAAGAAGGTCATGGCAATGAGCAGGACAGAATCAAGATTATACATATTGGTATCCAACAGTTTCAAAGCTTCTGATATTGAATTTCACCTAACCAGCTGATGCACAACACCTTATCCATGAGAAACCCTTCACATTTTGTAAATACCATACTCTCTATTGTTTCAAATTAATAAAGAGAGTCCTACTTCTTTTGTTTACAGTTCATTAAACTCAATTTCTTAAAATGTAACTCTGGATACATCGCATGCAATGTTAGGTCATCCTTCTATAGAAAAGTTACAGCACATTAAAAACATTCCTGTAAATACAATCAAACACTTTCAGTGCCAAGTGTGTCCACTTGCCAAGCAACATAGGTTGCCTTTCCCCAACAGTACTTCATCAACCTCAGCCCCATTTTCCCTATTGCATATGGACCTATGGGGTCCATATAAGATTCAGTCCATAACAGGTGCTAACTATTTTTTAACAATAGTTGATGACTTTTCTAAGGCAACCTGGACTCTAAGTCTCCAACAAAAGTCTCAATGTACCTCCATTCTTTGTAGTTGTTTCCTTCTAATTGAAAACCAATTCTCAACCAAAGTCCAAGCCATAAGAACAGACAATGGCACAGAATTCCTCAACACCAAACTCTCAATTTCTTAGTTCCAGAGGTATTCAGCATCAAACTACATGCCCTTATTCCGCTTAACAGAATGGCATTGTTGAGAGGAAACACAGGCACCTCTTAAAAATTGCTAAAGCATTAAGAATTTAAGCATACCTACCAAAGTCCTTCTGGTTTGATTATATTTTAGCAATCACACCTTGATAAATAGACTACCTGCCAAACAACTTAGTTGGGAAACTCCATATGAACTCTTATACTGCTAACCCCCAACTTATGAACATCTTATGATCATAGGCTGCTTGTGTTTTGCCACAAATAATAGTCCTCATAAGGACAAGATTGAACATAGAGCAATCAAATCTATTTTTCTTGGCTATCCTGCAAATCAGAAAGCTTACAAACTCCTCAATTTAGAGACAAACCAAATTTTCCATAGTAGAGATGTAGTTTTCTTTGAAAACCTTTTTCCGATTAAAATTAATTTTCCAACTCATTATTTATCTCTTGACCCACAGACTGATGTTATTCCTATAATTGATTGCTCTTTAGATTGTTCATACCCACATTCCTCTTCATAATCTCAAACAAACTCTAATTCACCACAGACACCATTTACACTTACTTCCATTACAGAACCTACCCATTTTTCAAATTCAGAGTTCAATACCTTACCTCATTGAACTTCTCCAGTTACAGCAGACCTTCCTGTCACCTCTTCAGAACCACTTCAAGTTCCTCCATTGACTCTTTCTCCACAACCAAATGACAATAGTTCCTTGATTACTCACCTTCCAGCCAGAAAGAGTACCATACTCTTAAAGAAACCTGTTTGGCTCCGTGACTTCATTTCCACAGTTGTTTATGTCCCTGCTACTGCCAATGATGCTTCTAATGTCACAGGTCAGTCATCTATTTTTTCTTCCAATCACTTTGCATTTCTTACCACCATATCCCCTATCATAGAGCCTACAACTTACAAACAAGCCTCCTGGATCCAAATTGGATTAATGCTATGCAACAACAATTGACAACCCTAGAACACAAAAACACCGGGACATTACCACCTTACCTGCTGGAAAAAAGGCAATTGGTTCAAAATGGGTTTTCAAGGTTAAATACAAGCCAAATGGAGAGGTGGATAGGTATAAGGTTCACTTAGTTGCAAAGGGCTATAATCAAGTTGAAGGGCTAGACTAACATGAGAGATTTTCCCCAGTAGCCAAGTTAGTGATTGTTAGAATCTTTGTTACCTGGGCAACGGTCAAGCAATGGCCTCTCTACTAGCTTGACATTAACAATGAGTTTTTGCATGGTTATCTTACAGAAGAGGTATACATGCAATCTCCATAGGGTTATAATGTGGCCCAATCAGGCCAAATTTGTAAATTAAGGAAGTCTTTATGTGGTCTTAAGCAGAACCTCAAGGGAATGGAATAAAGAACTCACTGCTTTTTTACTTTCTCTTGGTTTCACACAATCTCCTAATGACCATTGCTTGTTTGTTCTAATTTCCAACACTGGTTTTATGGCTTTTTTATTCTACTATAGATGACATCATCATCAAGGGACTCATGACAGAAATAGTCAAAGTTAAGCAGGCTCTTCATACCAAGTTCACAATTAAGGAGCTTGGCTATCTCAAAATACTTCCTAAGACTGGAAGTGGCTTGATCTTCACAGGGCACTATCATTAGCCAGCAAAAATTTGTATTAGATCTTTTAACAGAGACAGGGATGTTGGATGCTAAAACTGTGGATAGTCCTCTTTCTAAAGCAATTCATTTAACTCCAGATGAAGGAACTTTGCTGTCAAAACCTAACCAATTTAGAAGAATGATTGGCAAGCTCTTGTATGTTAATTTTACCAGGCTCGATATCAGTCATGCAGTGCAACATTTAAGCCAGTTTATGAACAGTCCTAGGCAACCACATATGGATGCAGCTCTCCATGTTTTGAGATATTTAAAGGGAGCTCCATCTAAAGGATTGTTTATCCCCACCAGTTCTGAACTTCAACTTACAACATAGTGTGATGTTGATTGGGGTACAGGCTCATTCTCTCGACGATCGTTAACATGGTATTGTGTTTTTCTGGGAAGCTCCTTAATTTCCTAGGAAACAAAGAAAAAGTCAGCTGTATCTAAGTCATCAGCTGAAGTGGAGTACTATAGTATGGCTTCAACCGTTGGTGAATTGCTATGGATTTCTTACATTTTAACAGATCTTCAAGTCCCTGTTCAGTAGCCAATTCCTTTGTTTTGTGACAATCAAGCTGCTCTCCGCATAGCAATCAATCCCATGTTCTATGAGCGTACTGAGCACTTAGATATTGACTGCCATTTAGTGAGAGAGCAGCTTCAAAAATAGTTCATAGCCCCCAAGTACGTTTCTTCGTAGAACCAGCTTGCTGATTTTTTCACTAAACCATTTTCTGGTCCTCTGCATTGCCAATTTGTGTCCAAGATGGACCTTAAAAAACTTCCATAAGCTCCAACTTGAGGGAAGCTGTTGACTATATCAAGTAATTTATGCAGTAGAAGAAGCTTAGCTAAATTTTTTCTGTTTTGAGTTGGTTTTGCTACTGTTAACAATCTTCGGTTACGAGTTTTCTTATTTGAATTTTTGTTATGCCAGGTAGGATAGGTTGGTTAAGTAGTTGACAGATGGCATTTAGTTTGTTAATTAGTTACATCACGTGCTTATTCACGTGTTAATCTTGTGTGTATAAAAAGGTGCTCTCTGTACATTGAAAGCAATAACATGAATTCAATTTCTCAGTTCTTTAATCTTTACTTCAAACATTCTTCAATGTATACTCATCAACATCAACATGTTGTTGCAAGCAAATTAAGGAAGAATTGGTTTGGTATTCTTTATAATTTCTGATCAAATGATAATGAATTTACCTTCCAAAAAAAAAATCTCAATTTTAGAAATAATCAAACCTAAATAACATATAAATAAAGAAAAATAAAGAATTTATTATGGAAGTAGATCTAATAAATATAAAATATTAAATGAATTTATATAATTAAATTCTTTATTTTCAATAATAAAACTGTATAAGCTTTAATATTTACAAAGCTTTTTTGGACTTGGTTAGACTTCACCTTCTTGGACTCTTAGGAACAAGAAACTTTGACAATAAACTCTCTTTTTTCTTTCCTTTTTTCTTTTTTTTATTTACAATGCAACAATTTGCATAACAATAAATCTCGTGAACTTGAATACAAATCCTGTCATCTTTATTCCCAAATTAAAAAAAAAAAGTTATAGAAATTATTATTGGGCTTCAACTACACACGTGTAACTCAATTGAAATATTTTGTTTCATTATGTGTCATATTTTTTATTTCATATTTTTTATATATATCACATCATTTATAAAAAAATATTAATTATTAAAATATTTTAAAAAATAAATAATATAGTGAATAAAAAGAATACAAAATAGAATATAAGACACGCAATAAAATAAAAAATTTAGATTACATGAGATGAAATCACTAAATATAGACACATATACATTATTATTCTTGATTTGAATTTTTATTGCCTTGATGATTTGATCCATAATTAATAATTACAAAATAAAATGTTTCCTTGTAACATCAAATGGTTCGGAAGCCGAAAGAAGAGGCTTCTGCACACATCAAAAACAATATGAGAATTATATAAATATGCATTTAAATTAATAAATAATTTACACTAATTATTTCACGAGAACAAAATAATAGTATAAATAAAAATGAGATTACACAAGCAGCATATTAATTTTTTCTATTAAATTTAAATTGAAAAATAAAAGAACTCAATCGAACACACTAAATTGGATGGCTTAATCATTAATGGCAGCTAAAAATGGGAAAATCTTAGGGCTTGAATATGAATTTATCCTTAATTATATTAATAAAAGAATAGAAGTTAACCTGTAATAAGTTGTTGTGTAACATTGATCGTATGACCCTTGAAAGATAGCATCCACTATTATTAACTGCATCTATGGTCTCATGTATCACATCGATTAGGTCACCATATGTTGGTCCTGGGTATTTCCTCGCAGTTTCTATCAAAATGTAAGTCAGAGCACCATTCATTCCCTTTTCTGAGAAAGCCTGCGAAGTCATAAACCAAAGAACATGCACTAATTAAAATACTCCAGAGAGTAATGTAGATTATACAATAAAAATATTTAAAATAGTACATAGGTATCTTACTGTGGTATCGGCTGCCATTGGATAATCTTCACAAGCACAGATGGAAATTGCCAATCCACCATTTGTATGTTTCCTACAACGATTTGGAGGACTATTATCTTCCCATATCTTCCTGTTTCCATGCATGAGGTTTCCATTTTCAATCCACGATATGTATGATGATAACATTAAAATTTTTAGAGAGTGAATTGAGTTGTCAGATCAAGTTTAAATCTTGACCTCCTTACATATACTAAACATGAGATCATTATAGGTTTGTTTCAGCATTCATGGAAAATATTATATTGAAAATGTTGTTTTTAGTTGTTCTAATTATAAAAATTTTAACAAAAAAATATTGTTAAATACCTTTTTAATGTAAAATTCAAATAATTACCCTTTATTTCAATTTCTCATCTATGAAAAAAATGAAACTTACTTTTCTCTGTTGTAGATATGAACAAGATCAAGGATGGTTCCACTATGACAAGCATACCCAGGATCAATGTTGGTTTCACCATGACAAGCATCAACAATTGCATGAAGAGTAACACCTTTTGGGAGTGGCCAAACAATTGTGGAATTTATTTCATTATCAAGAATCACTCCTTTTTCAAAGAAATCAACTGGGCATATAGCTTCATCAAATCCATCACTTTCATCGTTGTTTAAATCAGGTTGTCGCAATCCATGGCCGGAGAAGTAAAACAACAGAGAGTCACCTGCCCGGCAATCCTCCACCAGCCATTTTAAGGATTTTTGAATATTTTCCTTTGTTGGAATTAAATCAGTTTCTTTTTCTTCTGCAAGTAATTAATCAGTTTAATGTTGTAATAATTAATTAATTGTACTAAAAAGCAATGAGTATTCAATGATACTGACTCGTTTTCAAAGTTAAGAAATTTCGAGTTGGTATAAATTTGAAATAATTCAGTATTCAGATTTATTTGAAAGCTAAAATAAATATAATTTCAAATCCAAATAGTTAATTTAACTACACAAATGGATTCTAAAGAAATTTTAAATAAAATAAATTAATATACCTGTAAGAACAAGAATGTTAGAATCGAGAAACCCATATGTATAAATTAAAAAATTCTTCATATTCTCGACATCATTGGCAGTTCCTTTAATTCTGTACTTCGGCTGCTCCTTGTAACTGATTCCGATCAGCAGTGCAGTTTTTCTTGGTTCTCTAGGTCCTTTTACCGATCGAGAGGAAAACTTAATTGAAGATGGTGGCAGCTTAAATTCTACGAAATTTGATTTCAAGCTTAGTCTTTTCAATTTAGTACGTCTCAATCCGATAGCTTCCAACATTTATTTTTTCAGTTACAAAACTTTGTCAAATACAAGATTATAAAGATAGATATCTCTTGTCTGTCTCGCCTATCTCTACATAATAGTGAGATGGGTTTCAAATCTTATCAGGGAATTTGGAAAAAGGAGAATGCCAAGTGATATATAAAATATATTGCATATATGGATATTATCTAAATAGATCGAATATATTCTAAATTGTTTACTTATGTCCATATTTACTTTTAATTTATGTGCTGTAAAGATATATGCACCATTCAAGCAAGAGTAAAATTGGAATCAATCCACAAATTAACATTACACTACTAATTTAATCAATGGTACTTACCATTAAAATTAAAACTAATAAGCATTTTTTTTTAATCTACGAGACGTCTTCATATCACATTGCGTATAAAATTAATTCTCACTCACACGTATGACTAGTATTATCTTAAGAGAATTTAATCCGACGAAAATTCAAACACAAAATTTTTTGTTATGAATCATCCTTATTCATAAATTCAGCAGAATTTTATATCGCTAAGTCAACCCTTTAAATTTAACCACAAGTATATTTATACTAATAATTAAAACTAATATTTGTACTTTAATATAAATAAACATGCTAAATATAGTTGTTAATTTTATTTTCTTTATCTAATTTCTTTAATGATATAATTAAATCAAAATAATAATTTATATTTTAACTTAAATTAAATATAATAAATAAAAAAAATTAAAAATTTAATGGATCATAAAACAATTAACACATTTAGTGAGAGTGAAATTGATAATTTTAGTGGGGCAAAATTATTATCTTCTCATATATATTAAAGGATTTCCATGGATCAATAGGCCCTTTGTCCCATGGTAAATTCATATTGAAATCTAATTAATAAGGAGATGAAAATTCTCTTACCAATCAGGATAATCTTAGAATTTTTTATTAGAAATTTCTTAAAAGCGATTATTTTCTTTTTCTTTTTTCTTTTTTAATTATTTGTAGCCATAGACAAAAAAAAAATGACCTGAGTCATTGAAGGGAAAAAAAAATTCTATTAAATTATAATTTTTTTTTATTAAATTATAAAAAAAATTTCATATGACTCACCTAAATCCAATTTTTCACGTACAAAATTTTTTGACCCAACAAATCTTAGCTTTTTATATAGAATTTTTTTTTTTGACTCATTTAGAATTAATTTAATTTCTAACTTCATTCCAACTTGTAATCGATTATTATTTTTTAAATTTCTGGCTTCGTCCCATCTTATTGCTAATTATTATTTTTTTTTAACTAACAACAAAATCATTTTTTTATTTGTTTAAATTGTATTTAAAATTTTACTAAAAAAATTGTATTTAAAACTTATAAGAATTATTCGTCGAAATTAAATTTCATAACTAAATAGTTAAGTGATAAGTATGATGGAAATCAATTTTATTCACAAAGTAAGGAGAATCCAGACTTACTCTATTCCTTTTTATTGGTTGATGGACAATCGATGGAGCATCTTTTAATGTTTTTCCTCTACGCTAATATATTAATATTAGATTCCTAATCCACCATTTTAAGTTATATACATATTTAAAAAACTTTATTGCTTATTTTGAATTTAAAGATTTGAGTTTGAAATATCAATGTGATTTTGGTTTAGTAGTATCCAGGGGGAGGGAATCAGCTTTTAAAAATTGCAGAAACTAAAAATAAGAATGAAAAAGAAAAATTAAATTTATTGAGATAATATAAAGATTAATTTTTTTAAATACCATAATTGCATATGAAAATATTTATATAAAAACTATAATGTGATATATAGCTAAGAAAATAAAAATTTTAAACAACTTCATATATATTTATAAAAGAAATATGAAATATATATGTAATAAACAAGATTTAAAATGCATATATTCATTTAAAATAGATGTATAAAAATAAAATTTTAAAAAATATGAAGGGATATTTTTATAAAATAGATAAAATTTGATGAGAAAAATATAATTTTAATAAGTTTTGACCGACAAATTAAAAAATTAAGATTAATTTTCATGTATCCATTAAATAATTGTACATGACTTTAGGAATTAAGGTGGACAAATTAAAAATTTAAGAATACTTTTGATGTACCTAATAAGTAATTACATATGACTTTAAGGCTCCCCTTATTCCCTTTATTCTGCCGCCAGTAGTATCATAATATTTTTAAAACTAAAAAATTACAAGTTTAAACCTCCAATTAGAATCAAATCAATAAAATAAAATCGAAAGGTAAAAATTAAGATAAAAAATGAGTTTTATAATATTTTTTTTTCTTTTTGGTTTACATTTTTTTAATTTTTTTTAACTATATACTTCTATAAATTTATAATGTAGCGTTTCAATATACACTGCATTATTTATTTATTGATACATTGAAATTTTTATATATATAATGAATTATATAACTAATTATTTTAAAATCAATTACATATTTTTTTTTTATTTTTATGGCTTCTTGCCTTTGATTTCTGCTATTCCTATTAGAGCTAAAACTGGAGTTGCTTTCCTTCTTTTACTCAGCACTTTAAGATTAGACTCTTGTTTCATTGTAAGCTTTTGAGCTATGGATGAATCTAATCTAATAAGTAGTACTATAAATTATTAATAGTGATTTAATATATTAAAATATTAATTAAAATATAGACTTTATGATTTATAAAATTAATTATTATATTAACCTTATAGATAATTATTAATTAACAATATTTAATCACTATTAATTGATTTACAATTCTGCATGGTGAATTAGATTAACCTAATAATTTTTTGTATTCAAGCCTCTATTTGCTTTTATCTTAGGTTGCTTTTAGCTTATTCTTTTAGAGCTTAGGCCTTTGTTTATTTATTTTTCTAATTTATATTAATTTAATTTACTCATTTCTTATAAAAAATAAAAAGTTTCATTATCGAAGAAGAATGTAGTAGAACCTGATGCCAACCTTTTTTTGTTCATTGACGGAAATGAAGCATCTTAGCAAGCTTTTCTTCTATGCCATTCTATTATTCTATTTTCTTCAATAAAATAGATTTTATTTTATTTTTAATATATTAATTTTCTTTTTCAAAAACTTTCAAATATATAAATCCAACTTCAATGTATACTTATCAACATCAACATGTTGTGTAAGCAAATTAAGGAAGAACTGGTTTGGTGTTCTTTATAATTTAACAAATATACTTTTCAAAAAAATAAATCTCAATTTTGGATATAATTAAACTTAAATAACATATAAAGAAGAAAATAAAAAATTGGATATAATAATAAATTTCACATTGATTAAATATAAAATATTAAATAAATTTACATATAATTAAATTCTCAAATTTTAATAGCTAACCTTTAGAAATTAACACTTATTAAACTATATAAACTCCATTTATAAGCCCTTTAGCTAGATTTGACTTACTTAAACTGCACGTTCCTGTCCTTATTGACAACAAATTCTCTCTTTTTTTTTGTCCTTTTTTTTCTTTACAGTGCTACAATTTGCATAACAAAAAATCTTGAATACCAATCCTCTTTTGTCATCTTTATTCCCAAATGAAAAAAAAAAAAGTTGTAAAAATTGTTATTGGGCTTCAACCACACACATGGGATGGGATTGGGATCACTAAACAGAGATCCACAAAGACATTATTATTGTTGATTTGAATTTTTCTTGCCTTGATGATTTGATGCTTTAATTATTAATTACAAAATAAAATGCTTCTTCGTAACATCAAATGGTTCGGAAGCAGAAAGAAGAGGCTTCTGCACACATTAAAATACTATATCAGAATCATTAATTAATAAATAATAGTGTAAGTAAAATAAGATTACACGAGCAGCATATTAATTTTTTTCTATTAAATTTAAATTAAAAAATAAAAGAACTCAATTGAACACACTAAATTGTAAGGCTTAATCATTAATGGCAGCTAAAAATGGGAAATCTTAGGACTTGAATATGAACTTATCCTTAATTATATTAATAAAAGAATAGAAGTTAACCTGTAATATGTTGTTGTGTAACATTGATCTTATGACCCTTGAAAGAAAGCATCCACTATTATTAACTTCATCAATTGCCTCATTTATCATGTCGATTAGGTCACCATATGTTGGTCCTGGGTATTTCCTCACAATTTCTGTCAAAATATAAGTCAGAGCACCACTCATTTCCTTTCCTGAGAAAGCCTGCAAAGTCATACATCAAAGAATATGCACTACTTAAAATAGTCCAGAGAGTAATGTAGATTATACCATAAAAATAATTTTTATTTTCATAATTTTCAATGAAAATTCTCAACATATTGATAAATGCATGCATATTCGAGTTCGGAACTCTCATGCTAGATACTTGTAAAGAAAGTAGGGGAAACCGATTAATTAGATTACCTAGCACTAAAAAAATTTTTATTTTTTTTATAACATGGTATTCAAGTCTACTGAACTGACTAATTTATGTTCGATTCGAGAGAAATCTATAAAAAAAATAAACTTTTCTAATAAATATTTTATCTATTTATAAGGTCGATGTCTTATTTAAGAACAAACTCCTTACTATCTTAATCAATAGGTATTGATAGCACTAAACAAATTTTTAAACAAAATAAGATTGATATAATATAGTAGAATTTAGGATTATATATATGCTTGGAGAAAAAAAACTTTAACATAAACTAACATTTTCAATTATAGAGAGTATTGAATATGAAGAATGAGAGAATGCAATTAAGTGCATAGGTCTCTTACTGTGGTGTCGGCTGCCATTTGATTATCTTCACATGCACAGATAGAAATTGCCAATCCACCATCTGTATGTTTTCTAGAACGATTTGGAGGACTATTATCTTCCCATGTCTTCCTGTTTTAATGCATGACGTTTCCATTTTCAATCCACAATATATATGATGATAACCACAAAATAATTACCCTTTATTTCCATTTTTCATCTATAAAAAAAGTGATACTTACTTTTCTCTGTTGTAGATATAAACAAGATCAAGGATGGTTCCACTATGACAAGCATCAACAATTGCGTGAAGAGTAACATCTTTTGGTAGTGGCCAAACAATTGTGGAATTTATGTCATTATCAAGAATCATTCCTTTTTCCAAGAAATCAACTGGGCATATAGTTTCATCAAACCCATCATGTTCATCGTTGTTAAAATCCGGTTGTCGCAATCCATGGCCGGAGAAGTAAAACACCAGAGAGTCACCTGCCCGACAATCCTCTACCAGCCATTTTAAGGATTTTTGAATATTTTCCTTTGTCGGAAACAAATCAGATCCTTTCTCTTCTGCAAGCAATTAATCAGTTTAATCTTGTAATAATTAATTAAAAAACCCAATGAGCATTCAGTGATACTGATCGATTCTAAAGAAATCAAAAATAATAAATTAATATACCTGTAAGAACAAGAATATTAGAATCCAGAAACCCAAATGTATTAACTAAAACATCCTTCATATTCTCGACATCATTGACAGTTCCTTTAAGCCTGTACTTCCGCTTCTCCTTGTAACTGATTCCGATAAGCAGTGCACTTTTTCTTGGTTCTCTCGGTCCTTTTACCGATCGAGAAGAAAACTTAATTGAAGAGGAATTATCATCAGAACTCAAAGTTGACTTGGTTGAATTACTTTTATCACTATCACTTTCTTGTTTATTAGGACTATGATGACAACGGGGTAAAAATCTATTCTTGAAGTTTTCAACAATAGAAGAAACTCTGCCATTTCCTCTATTACCAGATGGATTTGGACTTGAACTAGGACTAGGACGACTAGATCTAGTACTAACTCTTTCGCATGATGGGCATTGTGTTGGTAATTGGACATCTATTGTGTTTGGGAATCGTTGTCGGCATTTGCTGCAATAATATCCTTTTGCATCCCTTAAGATTTTTGTTGGCTCCATTTCATGAAGGATTGACAGGCTAATCAGCTAATTAATATAGCTTTCAGTTTGATGACAGTGAGAGGTGCATTATAATTTTACTTTAATTGGGTAGCATATTAGGAACTTTTGGGTTATTCACTTCTTAACTCTTCCCTTCATTTTATTCTATTTCTTTTTCTATCTTCTTAATTTTTAATTAAATACCTTTCAACTTTTATCACTCAACTAAAAACTTATTGTCTATCTTTTTAATTTTTATTTACAGTATTCATAATGAATTTTATATCATAAAATCACTCATTAACGATCGTCCCACAACTTTAATTTTGACTCATAACTATAGTTAAATTAATGTGATATGCCATAAGCATAGTATTTCTAATCAGGATTATATATTATATGATATATACTTATTTACATTTCATTTTCTGTACCAGACAAATAATAAAGAAAGTTGCAGTGTAATCATGATTATGTTGATGTAGTTCGAGTACCTTTCATACCTTTATAATAGCCCCAGTAGTCGCCCAGTTGAATTAATTAAATTTAATTAGTTATTGAATCAAATAATGTTACATAATTAAAATAAATTAATATTTTATTAATTATAGAATCAAATAATATTGCATAATTAAAATAAACTATAATATTTTTTCTTCTCTCTAATTTCTGTCCACCCTTTAAACTTTATTTTTTTTAATAAAATTAGAAATTATTCCACACATATATCCTAATTTAATTAGCTCATTTTCTAATACAAATTATATTTTATCTTAACTTTATAATAATATTCTCATTAAAAAATGTGTTGAAAAATTTATTATATTTAAATAAAACTAAATTTTTTAATAATCGAACCACAATTTTTAGAAACTGGATCAAATTTTGAATCAAACTGAATTGAATCAAATCGAAAATTTTTCAAATCAAATCGAATCAATATATTTTAGTTCAGTTATTCGGTTATATATATATATATATATATATATATATATATATCGGTCAGTTCGATTATTTTGATTTTCTTTTGAATAAAAATGGACCGAACTAAACTAATCGAAATTTCAAAAAAATTAACCAAATTAAACCTAAATTTGAATCAAATCAAACCAAACCAACTGAATTAAGTTTGATTCGATTTGGTTTGGTTTATTGATTTTTTTCTCACCCCTACTTCCAAATTTTGATTTGATAAATTCCTAAATGAACAGAGTGTAAACATTCATAGCATATATGCTTGAAAATTCTTAATTTTAGCCAAAAAGCTAAGCATATATAACATGTGGCACAGTAACTTAAACTCATGAAACAAAAAACAAGGCCTTTACCCTTTAGTACTTATAAATCAAATATTCCAATAGAGGATTTCATGTTATTCTAGAGTTCTTTTCGTTTAAAATTTTAAAATTTTTTAATTAAAATATAATATAAGATGTTAATTGTCGTCATGGCCATTGTCAATAATTTCATAAATGAAATTTTCAATTTCTCCTGAATTTTATAATCCAAGAATCGCACTATAAATGGCTCTTAATTTTCTTGATTATTATTAATCAGCAGCATTATATAATCTTTTTATTGCTATTATTAAAGGTAAATTATTATTTAATTCATATAATTTATTCTAATTAATTTTTATATTCTTATATTTTAAAAAACTAATCATTTTATTCTTTAATTTTGATTCCATCAATAAATTAATCATTTTATTTTTTTTTACCGTTTTAAACATATATAAAAATATTACAATATCTCTTATTTAGGGGCTGTTTGGTTAGCCAATTAAACACCCCTAATTACCGGTTGCCAACATACGTGTCGTCAATTAAAAAAATTTATGTTGTTTAGTTGGCCAACTAAAAACTTCGATTATGATAAAATTTTTCTTTAATCGGCAAATTCTATAAATAGCTATAAGCTGCTTATAGCGATTCATGATTTGACAATCATATTTTTATACTAATCACACATTTAGCTATCGTTCTACCAAACACCCCTTACATTCAAATTTTCTATCCTCCCAATATCAAAATTTATCAAACTCTCATTGAAAAGATAAACAATGTAATTATCAAAAATTCTAAAATTAAACTAATTTTATAAATTTCCCTAATCTAATTTAATTCAATTTTCAAGCTCGACAATTCTTCATTTTTAAAAAAAAAAATTTGTCCTCAAATTAAATGAAACTCAAAAATTTTAAAAAAACTAAGGGAACCTTTCAATGGGAGAGGCACTGCCGCGATGAAGAACAGACCAGTTGTTGAGATGTAAAAAAAAAATTAATATTGATAGATTATAAAAATAAATATTAAAATATAAATAAATAAAGAATCTTATAATATTACTTAATTTAAATTTTTATAATTAAAATGATTCAATTAAAAATATTATAAAATAATTCATAATCTCTTTAAATTATCCAAATTACTAAATTAATAAAATTCTTCAAGGTATTAAAGCATTAAACTACCAGAATTAAATATCAAATTCAAATTACTCAAATTATCCCTCATTACTAAATAAAACTAATAAATTTTTTCATAGAGTTTCTATTCTAATTTCATTAAATTATCAATGGATTAATAACTTATTAAACTACTAAAATTAAATATCAAATTACCAATAGATTAATAATCCATCAAATTATTATAATCTACTTAAATTGTTAAATGATAATTAGATCACTTGAATTTTGAGGAGAGTGTTATAATTAAAGTGATTCAACAAAATAATTGATTTTTTTTTTCAAATTACCCAAATTGATGTCATTATCATGTAAAATTAATAAATTTCTTCACCACTGCCGCATCCACCACCATCGGAAAAACCTATCTCGAGAGAAAAAAATAAATTGAAAAAAAAAAAACTAGAAAACAAAAGAGAAAAGGGAAACAAATTGTGCATGAATGCAAAATGGCACCGGCAGTGGAAACTGAACGGAGCAATAGGAGAAGCAGCGGCTATTAACTATTATGCGTAGAGAAATTCCAGACGCAATTCCGATGTAATGTCGTTTTATAAAAGGAAATCTGAAGTATTTTCATTCTATTTCTCTTATCTGTTTTGGAGAACAGAGAAACTGAAATTCCATATAGGACTTTTCATTGTCAATCACTTTATTAATAGTTTTCTAAATTTATTTGTTTATTAATTTTTATTTGTGTTTTCTTATTCAATTTTATTGGGTTTAAATCCAATACAAAACCCAGAAAAGATGATTGCTCGAAACACCAAATAACTGAAAGTTTTTCTGTAGAACAGATCTAACAAATAAATATACAGATATAAAAAAAAATGACTGAAAGGAAAGGTATTTTAGGCAGTAAAAAATTATTTTTGGCTTGACTAACAAAAAAAATATTAAAAAAAATAAATGAAAAAGTTAAAGTTGTATTTGAATGTATAGATTTGGATTTGAAATTTTTATTTCAAATCTATGTTTTAAAATTTATAAATTCATTGTTTGGAGAGTATAAAGAATTTAAAATTTTATATTTTAAATTTTAAAAAAATAAAGATTTTATATTAAAGTTGAGAATAATAGATTTGAAATAATTAGGTAATAAAAATATTTGAATTATTAAATTTTTATTAAGTATTTGAATCAAATCTAAATCCATTTAATCTTAATTTCAATGATCCAAATAAGAAATTTGGTCCAAATATAAATTTAAATCTAAAGTTCGAATAATATAAATCATAAGTTTATTTATGAAATAAAAATAAAAGAATGAAATAAAGTGTTCCTTAAAAAGCAGGGATGCGGTTGTTAATTAAAGCAAATCTCATATTTTATTTCCCTGTTGGCATATATGATTCATTTCTTAATTTATTCTGCCATTACCTAGCTAGGAAGAGAATCAGATTCACCACTCTTTATTTGATGTCCAAAAATAGAATAGCTTAACTGCTTTTCGTCTCCGTTTGTTAATTAATATTCCACCGACAATATTATAGGTTGATTGCAGTATCAAAGTGCACAGCAGTCAAGTATTTTAATATTTAAAAAAAATTTAAAAATTATAATTTAATAATATTATATTTAACAAATATAATGATATATTATGTTAAATAAAAATCAAATAAATAATAAAAATACATTATAAATTTTGTGTATTTTTTATATCATATCTAATTATTTAAATTTAACGTATTTATAATATATTTTTTATTATTTATTTGATTTTTATTTAATACAAAAAATATATTATTAGATTTATTAAATATAACACTATTAAATTATAATTTTTAAAATTTTTTAAAAAAATTTTAGAGAATTAAAATACCCAGCATGAAAGGTTACTGGGCATTTTGGCACTTCAGCCACCCCGAATCTCAATATTATTAGCACATTTGAAGTTGAAAAGTAAGAAAAAAAATATTAAAAAAATATCCAAAAAGAAATTCCCTTAGGGCATATCAAGAATATGAGTATAATATAATTTAAAACCACATTATTAGGACTATGATATCAACCATTTTCTTATAAAACAATGATATCTCAACTTTTACAAAAGCAAATCTAGACGTTCAATTTAATCTATGGTCACATATTAACTTTTTTTTTCTTTGAAGACAGTTAAAAAAAAAAAATCTCGAATGTTGTTTTATTTTTATAATTTTATCACAAATTTTTGACAATTTGATATCTCCAGTTTAAATTCTAAGTATTTATATAGTCAAAACGATCTTAAAAATTATATTACGAGTAATTTTGTATTGATTAATAATAAAAAATATAAATAATTAATATACAGTGAAAATTTATTATTTAATTGATTAGTTTTAATCATTTTAATTATGATAACACCTATTATATCAATATATATTATATATTTATATTCTTAATACTCTCTCATATTATCTTTCTCTCAAATTGATAAAAAATTAATATGGTATCAAAATAAGTTTGATTCGATTTCTTTCATAATTTTTTCTAAAAATATATAAATTGTCGTAAATTTTTTAAATTTTTATTTATGATAAATATATTATCATATTCATAAATAAATAAATATTTTATAAAATTTTTTTACATTAACACTATAAACTTGAATTTTTTCCATGGCTATTTTTAATCTTAAATTTTGAAGTCTAATTTCACCCTGTATAAATAGATCTTGTTGAAATGTGGATTAAATTTTAGGTAAGTGGTTACAAAAAAATGTGTAGTTTATATATTAAATTGTCAAAATTAAAAATGCCTGATGAAATTATAAACAGTGATGAAATTAAATATTGTTTTTAATTAATCCTTTCTTTATTAGTTTCAATATATAATTTTAAGTCTATATCTCCAATTGCTTATATATATATTAATTTTTGACAAGTGTTATCCTCTAAATTTTCTAACATATATGCTAAAGTGATACTACAGGAATTCAAAACGTAAATATGAGACATTAATTCATCTCTTCAATACAAGCCATTGACAATCATAAATTATAAGCAATTATTGTATTGTCATTATTTTTCTTCTCTATGTCTTCTTTACTATGTTTAAAGGAAAACACATTCCGAACTGTTGACTATAGAGGTGGCAAAATGATTGGCTTTGATAGATTTAGATCAATTCATAAGTCATTACTTCTGATTATAGACAAATCGAATTATATATATATATATATTAAATTAATTTTTTTTAAAAAAATATATATCAAATTTAAATAAATTTTATAAATTTTAAATTTGACCTATTCAATTATATTTTTATTAATTTTTCAAAACATTGATTCAATTAATGTATTTAATTTATTTTAGGTTAAATAAAAAAACCGATGTCCCTTTTAAATCGAATTCACGAATTCAAATCATTTTAGATTTCATGTAAATTTGAATGGATTGCATATCAAGTTAAAGCGAGTGAACATCAAACTTAAATTTGTTATTAGAGTTTCTGGATTTTTCTCATGATAACTTTGTAATTTTGACTTGTGAATTAATTTGGGGGATGATCCAGCATATTGGAGGAAAGGACAAATTGGGGTTTTCTCAATTTAATTATGAATACAAATCTTGCCTATGGTTTTATAACAAGTTGACATATATATAT